>CAUYRT010005394.1:0-22228 GCA_963574885.1 Lepilemur ruficaudatus
GGTCTTGTGTCACCTCACTTTGAATAATGGGCTTAAGCTTAATCCAGGATAATATAAGCGGTGTTAACTCACTGTTGTTTCTTAAAATTGAGTAATATTCCATTGTAAACATATACCAAATTTTAATAATCCACTCATGAATTGATGGGCACTTGGGTTGTTTCCACGCCCTAGCAATAGTGAATTGTGCTGCCATAAACATTCGTGTGCAGATGTCTTTATAACAGAATGTCTTATGCTCTTTGGGGTAGATGCCTAATAATGCTATTGCTGGATCAAATGGTAATTCTATTTTTAGCTCTGAGGAATCTCCAAATTCTTTTCCACAAGGTTGCACCAATTTGCAGTCCCACCAACAGTGTAAGAGTGTTCTTGTCTCTCCACATACTCGCCAGCATTTGTTGTTTTCAGCTTTTTATTGGCACAAGAACAGAACCATTGATCTTTGGAACAGGACTGAGAATCCAGAGATGAAACCATCCGCATATGGTAACCAAATCTTTGATAAACCAGACAAAAATATACATTGGGGAAAAGAATCTCTTTTCAATAAATGGTGCTGGGAAAACTGGATAGCTACATGCAGAAAAATGAAAATGGATCCCTACCTCTCACAAAAATACACTCAAGATGGTTAACAGACCTAAACCTAAGGCAGGAAACCTTAAGAATCCTAGAAGAGGATGTTGGGAAGACCCTCTCAAACATTGGTCTTGGCAAAGAAATCTTGAAGAAGACCCCCAAAGCAATCAATGCAGCAACGAAAATAAACAAATGGGATGTGATCAAATTAAAAAGCTTCTGCACAGCCAAAGAAACTATCACTAGAGCAAATAGACAACCTACAGAATGGGAGAAAATATTTGCTCTTCACACCTCCGACAAAGGTCTGATAACAAGAATCTACCTAGAACTCAAAAGAATTAACAAGAAAAAATCAAACAACCCCATTTATAAATGGGCAAAGGAGATGAAAAGAAACTTTTCCAAAGAAGACAGAATAATGGCCAGCAAACACATTAAAAAATGTTCATCATCTCTAAGCATCAGGGAAATGCAAATCAAAACCACAATGAGATACCACCTAACCCCAGTGAGATTGACCTCTATCATCTCTTTAAATTAAAAAAAAAAATGAAGTTAATTGTAACACACTATCATAAGTGATACATTTTATGTCATCTCTAGAAAAGAATGTCAAATGTCTGAAAGTAAACGAATTTTAAAGAAAGTAAGTAAACCGATTTTGAGAACTTAGACTTACATATAAGCCTTGGAAAGGCTAAGTTAGATGGCAAATTTAATTCTCATTTGAGCAAGGATATTTGTTCCAGGCATTTGAATAACATAAACAGCATTTGTTCATTTATTTAGTAAATATTTATTAAATCCTTGCTAGTTATGCTAGGTCAAAGGATTATAAAATCCATAAATCCCAATCCCTGACCTAAGAGGTATTCATAATCCATTGTGTATAAGGTAAAAATTACGAGCAGTAATGGTCTTGAATGAATTTTAAATACTTTGTGCAGGGGCTGGGGCAAGAACCATTATCCAGAAGCCAAGCATTATAAATAGATTACAAATATACAAAATAAACACGTATGTGGATAAAAAATATTTGAATATATAAGACAAAAGAAAATAAGTATTTATTGAATTATGAGTTGAGAATAATGGCTTCATAATCATAACATGAAGCTCAAAACTACAGCTCATTCAATCTTAGTTATAAAACTACTCCTTAACTTTAAAAATTCTATTTGCTATCAATTCTATGTCCTTCGGGTTTGCTTTAAAATATATCAAGGCTTCTACTTGACAACCTCAAATAGTTAAAGCTACATATTTTTCTATGGCAAGATAAAGCAATCTGACAATTAGATCCAAAGTGGCCCACAAAATATATTTTTGTATTTCCAAATACAGTTCTCCAGACATCGCAACCTTTCTTACAATGAGAATCTATAATTAATTCATAAAATAAACAAGAGTACACCTGATTTTTACATGCATTTGAATTATCTCTTGTAATAGGAGACTAAAAAATGCAAATTTCACAAAATTAAAAAAATATTTATCAAGAATGATATAACTTCAACACTGGATAGCAGAGAAAAATTTTAACAGAGGGCAAAGATTTTGTTCACGCCAGTGTGAGAATTTCACACACCTGTGCTTACTTAAATTGAAAAACAAATAGACAATCTTTGTCAGGATTAATCTTAAGTAATGTTTTACTTACACTGAAGTTGAATAAAATGCAATTTCGCAATCAATAAAATGGAAGTTATCACTAATTTTAGAAAAAATTATCACAACACATTTGGCAAGTAGAAATTAACCCCACATTTTGCTTTACGAATCCATTTTTACATTATATTAACTTCCCTCACTCACCCTGTTAAATAATTCAACCTGGCTTTGCCTGATAATCAAATTCTCTCATTTTAAAAAATAATGCATCTCACACACTAGATGTGAGAATTTATTATAGTGGATTTAACATGCAACTTACACTACATGAGAAATACACCCTCCTTCATATGTTGCACCAGTTTTACTTCTCTTGTAGGTACAATTTTCCCTTAAATCTAGACAGTTTTCATATAAATCATCATTTTGTTCATCTGGAGGTTTGGTCTTCCTCTATTAATTATTTCCCTGGTACAGGAGGTAGAAAGTAAATTCAATTTGTACCCACTTCTACAAACCAAAGGTAACCAATATTATTATTAAAAACCAAAGACTTTCTTCATATCCATCCAGTATGATACAACCTGCCTCAAAACCCAAGTCTAGATTGAAAAGTTAACCTAACGTGAATATTTAAACAGTACTTTCTTAATCTTGAAAAATTCACTTACCACGAATTCTCCATAATCAAACCGATGTCTTTGATTTAGATGACTAACAAAATTTCTAGTAATCTGGCTAGGATCTCCCCAAGGAAGAGACACACAAATAGGACATGTCTATAAGAAAGATTGATTTAAATTTAAAAAAATGAAAACAATCATGATATATTATTGTGTATTAAAATAACGCAGGCTTATGTTACCGAAAACATCTATATGAAAAGCATTTCTAAAGGCCAAGTTCCGTGATTAGATCATTTCCCAACTAAGTTACCTTACCTAAATGACACTAATCTAACACAATATAATAAAAGATCTTAGACATTCTATTACTTAAATCTCCAATTATACAACTGTAACAGAAACACCATATCCAGCTTTTAATACCAGTTGTAATAATTACTACTGCCTACCACATACCCAGTATATAATCTCATTTGATCTACAAAATAACTGACATAATTATTAATTTCATTTGTAAGTAAAATGAAAATATGGTAAATTACAAAATTCACTTTAAATCATATCCTTAAAGTTTTAATTAAAGTATATCTTAGGGCTGGGTGCCTTGGCTCACACCTGGAATCCCAGCACTCTGGGAGGCTGAGGTGGGAGGATCGCTTGAGCTCAGGCGGGCCTCATGGCACGTGCCTATATTCCCAGCTACTTGGGAGGCTGAGGCAGAATGATCACTTGAGCCCAGGAGTTTGAGGTTGCTGTGAGCAAAGCTGATGCCACGGCATCTTAGCCCAAGCAACACAGCAAGACTGTCTCAAAAAAAAAAAAAAAAAAAAAAAGATGACATATTGAAATAATATAAAAGAAACTTTAATAATTGAACTCTAGCCAAAGTTTATGATATAGTGAATATTACGCAGAAATTTAAAAAATGGTAATCCAATATAAAACTAAGTAAAATCTCTTAAATATGAGAGATTTCCTGGAGACTTCTTTTTGTACTGTATTTGTTTATTTAGCTATAACCAACCCCCTTCTAATGAGCAAAGGAGGTGGTTTGTCTTCTTAGGTAGTATGTGAGAGATTACTGGGCCATATTCTTTCACAATTTTTTCTAGTACATTCATTAGAACAGCTTAGAAATATCTACAGTTCTTATTGGTAACATTTCCCTCTAGTCTTATTTCTGAAGCCAAAATATATCAAAATGTTTGGTTGAAAGGGAAGTTCTCTCTCCCAGGTCAGTTTCTTCTGTTCCATCCACAGTTGAAACCACTTATCTGTGAAACTCAAGTTCAAAATTAGGAGTTCTAGGAACATCACCACAATGCTGAAACCCTGCACTCAGCTGTATTTCCCTCATTCATCAAAAAAAATCTCACCACTTTCTTAGACACCCTCAAAAAATGTCATTAAAAAAATGTATGCATCAGGCCGGGTGTGGTGGCTCACGCCTGTAATCCTAGCACCGTGGGAGGCCAAGGCAGGAGGATTACTCAAGGTCAGGAGTTCGAAACCAACCTCAGCAAGAGCGAGACTCCCGTCTCTACTAAAAATAGAAAAAAAAAATTAATTGACCAACTGAAAATATATAGAAAAAATTAGCCGGGTATGGTGGCGCATGCCTGTAGTCCCAGCTACTCAGGAGGCTGAGGCAGGAGGATTGCTTGAGCCCGGGAGTGTGAGGTTGCTGTGAGCTAGGCTGACACCATGGCACTCTAGCCTGTGCAACAGAGTGAGACTCTTGTCTCAAAAAAAATAAAAATGTATTCATCAAAAAGAAAAGTATTTGAGTTATGTGAATAGCTATACAACTTGGTAAATTTACTAATAATCATTGAATTGCACACTTAAAATGTAGTAAAGGCATGATATGTAAAAAAAATAAATAAACATTTTTAAAAAAGTATGATTTTTTTCCTTTCTTGCTTTATGCATGCATATACTGCAAGGTACAATTAAAAATACCTACTGACTTTATTCTTATAGGTATTTTCACCTGCAGCGGATCCACCTGACTGGATCCATTTGTCTGCATACCCAGTACAGTTAGATTTGGTCACTGTTCAGGAATAAGTCCCCTGGTTCATCATTCATTACTTCACTCTTCTCCTATATTAGCTCAAAATAAGTATTTCCCTTTTTATAATGAGTTGTTGGAATTTTAAATATCTCAATTTGCTTCATAGTCATCAATCATTTGTTGACAAAAATCTACCTTACTAATAATGCCCGTCCAAATTTAAATCAACCACCTTCCCTCATATACATGAGGTAAAGTAAGTGGTATAGCATGGTTTAATGTAAGCAGAAGACTGTCTTAAAAACATATACTTACCACAGGAACTATCTGAAATAGGTGATTACTGTTACAGTGATCCAGTAAACGCTGTCTGGTAAAATTTGATTCTTGACACAGGGGACACTTAAAGGTGGGATGCCCAGAACTATAAAACAATTTTAAATGAAGAATACTTAATTCAAAATCATAATGACCAATCACCATTGTAAGTTTTTTTTAAAGTTTTAATTATCAAACTATTCAAAGGTTCTCTCATTTTGAAAATGTTTTCAACAGATGATCTACAACAAAGGTTCCCAAACAATCTCAGTTTACAGTACTCTCAGTGTTCCCAGTTAATTTTTTCATGGTGCCTCTAGGACCAAAACAAAAACAAAAACCTAGCTGGTTCCATTTATTAAGCAATTAGGTCAAAATTTAATTACAGTCATTTGTGTGATGCCAACAGCTATCATATGTGTCCTTTGAAATTTTTAAATGTCCTGCAGTGTCCCACAATTTGGAAAGCCCATATCTAGGAACTTAAAACTTTTAAGAATTCTATCAATATTGTATTTTTAATCTACCCCAGGCACTAGGAATCTAATATAACCAAAATTCACAGAAAAAAAAAAACAATGATCACCAGAATGAAACACTTCACATTTTGAGGATCAAGAATCACTGAGTTTTAATACTTCTGAATGTCAGCAAGGGACATTTCAGCATTGACAACTCTACCAGAATTATAATGGGACAAACCTAACCATAAGTAAACCTTTCTTCACAAAAACAGCAACTGCATTGCCATTTCTAAACTGCTAACTTCTAACCTATGCCTGGTGATTTAACAGAATTTTTAAAAGTTTAATCAAAAAATATTACTTGATAAAGTGATTATTATTTATGAATGTAGCAGAATTTATTCAAAAGCTTACCTTGTATTCTCTTGGTAACTTTCTGTGTTATCAGATGTGGATGTTTCACTTCTATTACTTAAGAAGCACAGAGGGTAAAAAAGTTAATACCCCAAAAGTAATAAAGCACATTAACTTGAGCCATTAATGAAGAAGACTAGTCTGACCTTGTTTTAAAAGTCTGAACCTCAAATAATTCGAAACTACAAAATATTTATGGCATTAATTACTTTCCAAATAAACTGTTTATTAACTTCTTATTCATGTCCTTTAAAATTTACACAGTTACAAAGCATAGAGAATTTTAAAGAATTATGTTAAATCCTATTCCTCCACCTCTACCTACACTAGTAATTTTTAACGGTGGAGTAGACTCAAGGTTCTGCAAACTTTTGTTTGTTTGAGACAGAGTCTCACTCTCTTGCCCAAGTTAGAGTGCAGTGGCAAAGTCATAGCTCACTGCAAACTCAAACTACTGGGCTCAAGCCATCCTTCTGCCTCAGCCTCCCAGAATGCTAAGATCATAGGCGTGAGCCACTGGGTCTGGCTTCTGTGAACTTGACTTGTAACTAGGATATGGTTTAACTGCATGGCCTCCAAAGTAGAGTGGGTTCCACAAAATATTTGGAGTTTTTTTGTTTGTTTGTTTGTTTTGACATAGGGTCTCATTCTGTTGCCTCAGCTAGAGTATAGTGGCGTCATCATAGCTCACTGCAAACTCCAACTCCCAGGTTCAAGTGATCTTCCCGCCTCAGCCTTCCGAACAGGAGGGACTAATCTGCTTCTACATCCGGCTGATTTTTGTATTTTCTGTAGATACAGGGTCTTGCTATCTTGCTCAAGCTGACCTCAAACTCCTAGCCTCAAGTAATCCTCCCGCCTCAGCCTCCCAAGTGTTAGGATTATAGGAGTGAACCACCAGCCAAGGGAGTTTAAGAAAATATTTGAACATTCATTATGTTTATATCCTACCCCCTAAAAGGAAATAAACTAGGCTTCATTAACATTTAATATATAGAACTTGATATCTTCACTTGTACCCTACCCCAGAATCATGTGTCAAAGGAGTATTAGAAGAATCCCGTAGAAAAAGTGGACACATTTCATGCATGGATCAAGACTTGTGTGCTGAAGAATTTTATCAATCTGGTCAATTTCATAAAAAACAAGGTCCTTTAATAGTAGAAATCTTAAAATAGTAATGAAATGAGTAGTGGCTAAAAAAATTGTACCACACAGAGGTTTGCTCTATATCTCAAGGCTCGAACCAAAAAGATTGTTAAACTTAAACTGGTTATTCACTTTTATTTTTAGTAAAAAAACAAGCAGCCATGGTGGCTCACACCTATAATCCCAGCACTTTGGGAGGCCAAGTTGGGAGCATCACCTGAGCCCAAGAGTTCAAGGCTGCAGTGAGCTATGATGACGCCACTACACTCCAGCCTGGGCAACAGAGCGAAACCTTGTTCTTAAAAAATACAAGCAGCAGTATATCAACTACCTAGAAGATCGCCTTTTCTTTTTTATTTTCATAATAAGGGTACATACAACAAATTGCACTCAGTGAAAAGGTGTCTTTCCAATGACAGTTCCCTTCTGTGAAGATAACAATATTATCCATCCACATATAGTCCATGCACAGGCAAGCAAGTAAACTCTGCTGTTTAGACACATAACCCAAATAGAAGACTTAAACCACTATTTTACATCTTTATAGCAGATATTAATCTGTTCAGATAAAGGTGGCATTTTCACAACATGAAGACTAAAAAATTATGTTTTAAAATGAATTCAAACATTGGAGAGCACATTTATTAAGGGCATGTTATATGATTTTGTTAACCAAAACAGCGTGTCACCTATTTTTTTTAAATCTCATTATCTAGACATTAAACTTGATAGCAGATTTTTCTAAACAGTTTAAAAATCTTCCAAATAAATATAATCACTGGATTTTGAATGCATCCTTTAATAACACTGTACAACTTCTGATTGGCTTGTAAGAACTATAACACCATCAGGGATGATGAAAATGTCAACAAAAGCCCTTCTGATATTTAGTGAATGGGACTGAAAAATTTAGTAACCTCAATCTATGGTATAATTCTTCCATTTGGATCTACATCTTTTGTGTAGTAATTATCTTTTCCAGCCATGACAGTCATCAAAACCAAGCATCAAAATAAAGTGAACTTAGATCCAAATCTCCGAGTTACTGTGTCAAGTGTTAAATCAAGGTTTTTTTTTCTTTAATTCAAAAACATGTGAGGGTGGGAGAGGGTGAGAGATGAACAATTACCTATGGAGTACAATGCACACTACTCAGATAATGGGGTACACCAAAACCCCAGATGCTATCACTATATAATATACACATGTAACAATTCAACTTGTACCCCCTAAATCTATTATTTCTTAAAAAGAAAAAAAGCATAAAAACGTTTTAAAAAGTAGTCAACAATAGTGTTTTCAGTAAAAAATAATTTGAATAAAGCAAAACATATTATTTTTCATCTTTATCTCACTTAAATTTTGCATATTATAAAATGTACATAATTACTGACACCATATTACCTATTTTTAAAAAAAAAAAACATAAAATTCAACCTCCATAATGGAAAACAAAAAATGCCTCTAATCACTCACAATGCTTTTGAAAAATACAAGTGCCTAAAGACTCTAGACATCAGACTATCTGGGAATCAAGCCAGATGTATATATATATTTAAAATTCCATAAATGATTCTGATTTGAATACAACTATTTAATGAGGAAATCCTAAATTCAGGGTAACATCATGATAGAACAGATTTCTCTCTCTATATATCTGTATATGTAAACTATAAAACTCTGATTAAGAATATCTATGCTTTCCTTTAAAGGGGAAAACATAAATAAAAATTAAAAAATGTTTTAGGCCGGGTGTGATGGCTCACGCCTACAATCCTAGCACTCTGGGAGGCCGAGGCGGGAGGATCGCTCAATGTCAGGAGTACGAAACCAGCCTGAGCAAGAGTGAGACCCTGTCTCTACTAAAAATAGAAAGAAATTAATTGGCCAACTAAATATACATATAGAAAAAATTAGCTGGGCGTGGTGG
Organism: Lepilemur ruficaudatus; assembly: GCA_963574885.1. Taxonomy (NCBI): domain Eukaryota; kingdom Metazoa; phylum Chordata; class Mammalia; order Primates; family Lepilemuridae; genus Lepilemur; species Lepilemur ruficaudatus. The sequence goes on from CAUYRT010005394.1 coordinate 9,115, forward strand.
CACATGCCTGTAGTCCCAGCTACTCGGAAGGCTGAGGCAGGAGGATAGCTTTGAGCTCAGGAGTTTGAGGTTGCTGTGAGCTAGGCTGACGCCATGGCACTCTAGCCTGGGCAACAGAGTGAGACTCTGTTTCAAAAAAAAAAAATGTTTTAAAAAGAATATCTATGCTAAAACAAACTATAGGAAACATCATACTTAATAGCAAAATTGTAGATGTATTCCCACTAAAATGAGGAAGAAGAAAAAAATATCTGCTATTTAATATTGGATAGAGACCCTATTGCATGCAAAAATAATTTTCTACATAATAAATCTAAAAGAACCCACAAGTAGATTATGTGAACTACTAGAACTATCACAACATCAAAGTTGCTGAAAACAAGATTAACATAAAAATCTTTTTTCTTTTTTTCTCAACCCCTTGGTCAATTTGCATAACATAAAAACCAATCCATAATATTTCTACTTACTAGTGATAACCAATTAAGGTTATAAAACAAGAAAAAATCCTCCTTTTTTATAGCAACATAAACCATAAGGTTGTATTAAGATACAGTAAAACATTTACACATGCTCTAAATGAACTTTTAATATACTTTTTTTTTTTTTTTTTTGAGACAGAGTCTCACTCTGTTGCCCGGGCTAGAGTGAGTGCCATGGTGTCAGCCTAGCTCACAGCAACCTCAAACTGCTGGGCTCAAGCAATCCTTCTGCCTCAGTCTCTGGAGTAGCTGGGACTACAGGCATGTGCCACCATGCCCAGCTAGTTTTTTTCTATATATTTTTAGTTGACCAATTAATTTCTTTCTATTTTTAGTAGAGACGAGGTCTCACTCTTGCTCAGGCTTGGTCTCGAACTCCTGACCTTGAGCAATCCACCTGCCTCGGCCTCCCAAAGTGCTAGGATTACATTAACATACTTTTTTAAAATGGGAAAGATAGACCATAGTTCTAAAGAAATAAACAATGGACCAAAGAACAGAATGCAGAGATATACAAAACAGAAGTAGCATGATAAATCAGTGGGGAAAGAATGGACCCCTCAGTGAGTAGTACCAGGACAGATAGTTAATCACACGTGGAAAAATTTTCCTACCTCACATTATACATCCCAAATAAATGTGAAAAACACAGGTTTTAAATGTTTACTAAGAAAATACCTTTTATAACCTTGATAAAGAAAAAGATTTCTCAAAGATAACACAAAAAGAACCATAAAGAAAATATTTATATACATACACATAAATACAATATATAATACTTTTATATGTCAAAAGATACCATAACCGATGAGCCAAAGACTGAACAAAGATATTTGCAATGCAGGTAACAAAGAATTATTATCTAGAACATATAAAAAATACCTATAAACTAAAAAAAGAACATTTTACTTTATACTTGTACCAAATTCCTTACCAGTTATTTAGCCACTTAAAATGTTTGACAATTTGGAGAGAAATCTATTAGGAACAACAAAAAAACTTGCAACTTTCATTTTTTCATCTTTGTGAAAAGCTGTATTTGAACTAAGCTGTATGAGCCTACTGATATCTCATTATTAATGTTTACAAAGAGTCAAGATTAGCAGGAACAACCTGCAAACAGACCAAATAATTCCCAAGGAAGATAAAATAGAAATGTGTTCTGGTATTTTAATGATTACGTGCATCCTCCTTCCCTCCATTAGTAGATAAAGAAAACAAAAAGATACACAGTTTTATGTCAGAAGCAGAATTTTATTATTATGAAATAGAAATAGGCCTAGTAAAACAACTAGCACTACTATCTCTAATAATTATGAGAAACTACTTCATACCAATGCAATAATTTTGCTAAATACTCTCCAACATTTATAGTCCTACCCTGAATGATCTGAATGAAAATAGTGCTACCAGTTTATACTGGATGGCTCAACTGAAAATTATACTGCTAATGGTTAGATATATGGAAAAAGGGATTATGTCTGTTTTATCTATCTCTGTATATTCAATAATAGGTAGAGTGTGCCCAGCACTACAGAAGGTACAATAAATGTATATAGAATTAATGAAATGATCTACAGATTATTTTACTTTTTTTTTTTTTTTGAGACAGGGTCTCACTCTGTTGCCCGGGTAACAGTGGAGTGGTGTCATCATAGATCACTACAACCTTAAACTCCTGGGCTCAAGCCTTCTAAATAGCTGGGTTTACAAGTACACACCACCACCCCTGGCTAATTTTTAAAAGCTTTTTGGTAGGGATGAGGTCTCACTATGTTGCTCAGGCTGGTCTCCAACTCCTGGCCTCAAGCGATCCTCCCTCCTCACTGCCCAAAGTACTAGGATTATAGGCGTGAGCCACCAAGCCTGGCCTATTTTGCGAAATTTTTTAACTACTCATATAGGTGCATTCAAATACTGCTTTAAGAATTTCCATAGCCATGCTCTAGTCAAGCCATAGTTTAAATCCTCCATTTGTACTTATGAGAGAATATTGTGAAACGTATTCTAAAAAAACACAATCTCTACTCTGCAGTTGTACCTTGGCCTACTTTCCTACAGAGGTAGGCCTACTTTCCTACAGAGGTAGGGTCACAATTGTCTATTAAAGCAATGATTTTTCATGAGATGACACTAAACACTGCTCAGCTAACTATACAAACCTGCTCGTAATTAGCAATATAGATTGTATCTGCTCTCCAGTTACTTGACAGAGAATAGAACCTTAAATTTTCTAAACTGAAATGTTTATCAAAAGCTTAGCTAAATGTCTTCAAAACAATGTTGCATGAAAAAAATAAAAATAAAAAAGCTTAGCTACTAGAAATAATGTTCAGAGAGAACTGTCTGAAAGTATAGATCCTGTCCATTCTACCACGACCTAGATTAAACCAGAGTATCAGAGAAAAATCCCTGGAAGAAAGAAAAGCTTAATATAAGTTGCAATAAGGCATTATGACAGTGTACACTGAAGGAATTTACGTATAGCCCTATGTCACTTGTTTTACATTTATCACAGGGAAAATGATGTTTACTGTGTTTGTTTCTTCTCTTGAGGGCATACAGGCAAAAATCACTCTTCAGGATCATTTCTTTTAGTATCAGGAATAGCTATGTTTCTCATCGGGAACTATTTTGTTTATAATATTAGAGACTGTTAATAGTTATAGTTACTGGATGGTTTGTTCTTCATACTAGCTACTTAGAAGCTCTGAAACAGTGTATTACAACATATTTGGCTACTAACTAAAATCTTTATGTGCTAGATATCGTGCCTCTCCAGATCCTCTCTCCATTTTGATCATACTCTCTTCACTGGGAAACTAACTTGAATCAACAGGTTTCCTTGCTATTTCTGAGGTGATTCAGCTGGGAAACAGAGGATTTGGAGGGAGCAACAAGAGGAAGGTCAAGATACTTATTTCCCAGATGCCGTCCTACAAAACTGCCTTGACTAGCTGCATCCCATTTTGACTTCCCTTTCCATATAACTTTCTTTCTCCAGGTTCTGGTATCTACTTCCTGCCCTCCCCTGCTTTCAGTAGAACCAGAGTACATTATTATTCCTTGTGGCTTCCAATACCCTGTTCACATAGTATACCCAATATACTACTCTTTGAAGAAATTTCCTTTACTAAATTCTCCCCAAACTACCTAATTACAGCACACCATCTGTTTCCTGCCAAGACCCTGAGACTATACTCTGACATCATATCTTATATTTCTTACCATTTAAAAAAAAAAAAAATCTTTTCCTTCCTTTGCCAAATTCCTTACTGACTAAAAATTCATATAAAAATTCAATTCTTTCATTGCAAATTAGAACTTTTCATAGGATATGGAAATAAAAAGATGAAAAAGCTCATTCTAGATAAGGAAACAAGCAAACAAATATAATAAAGCTTAGTGGGTCTAACAGAAACACAAAGAACAGTTCTACTAAGAAGAAGAAATTCTAGAGGTCAGAAAAGATTTTAAAGTAGCTAACACTTGGTCCAAGTCTTTAAAGAGAAGAAAAAGTCCACCAGCAGATAAAGTGTGAGTTGGGGTGATGAGGAAAGGAGTACTATTAGTAAAAGTATACAGGTGAGAGAGTGAAAGTAATGATGATTAAGAACTAACATTTATCAAGCAAGGTACTATTCAGTTTTCTTTACCTGTATTAGCTCATTTATTAACTCCCAACCCAATAAGGTGCTAATATTATCATCATCTCCCACATTATTACTTACACAGATGAGAAAACTGAGGCACAGCCTCCTGACAAAGTCATACAATTAATAACTGAGAAAGCTGGCATCTGAACCCAGCACTCTGGCTCTAAGCCTTCATTTTTAACCATTAAGTTATATTGCTTCTCAACGATGGCAAGGACATGTACAGTAATTCAAAATGGCTAAAGCATGAGACTCAATGATAGCCCAGAAAGAGAAAAGCTAAAAAGAAAGGAAACAGTCTGATCAGAAAGGAATTTTGTCTAATAAACTAGTTGTTGGATTTAAGATCATGTAACCCCTTGAAGATCTTGACACCCACCTCCCCTAAAACTGCACATATACAAAAAAAATTAAGTTTAAGGTGTTCACGGAGCCCTTACCTAGCCAATGGAATGCAGGATGGGAAACACGGCTATGGAGCCATAGGAAGTCACTGACAGCATACAAGGAAGAAGGTAAAAGGACAGGGAGAAAGAGATCAGAACTGCAGTTCTGAAATACCACTTTAGCAGTATATAGGACACATTAGAGGAGAACTACCAACTAAAAGACTACTGTAATAGTTCAAGTGAGAGATGATGAGGGTGAGCTAGGGAAGTGACAAGATAAAAGAAAAGCACAGATGAGGAACACTGCTATTAGGAATCAAGTGTCTATGACTAAGTGGATCCAAGGAGTAAGAGAGAGGAAGGGCCGATCGTGGTGGCTCACACCTGTGATCCTAGCACTTCGGCAGGCAGAGGTAGGAGGATCACTTGAGCTCAGGAGGTTGAGATCAGTCTGAGTAACAGTGAGACCCCATCTCTACAAAAAAATAGAAAAATTAGCCAGGCGGTGGTACACACCTGTAGTCCCAGCTACTCAAGAGGCTGAGGCAGAAGAATGGCTTGAGCCCAGGAGCTGGAGGTTGCAGTGAGCTATGATACCACTGCACTCTAGCCAGGGAGACAGAGCAAGACTCTGTCTCAAAATATATATAAAGATGTACACACACAAACACACACACATATTATAATACAGTAGAAGTAAAATAATAAGGAAAGTACAAGGATGAGGAAACTTAGGAGGATTTAAAAAAAACTACAAAATGAGAGTAACAGATTTCATCCAATCACACTACAAAGTCCAGTAAAATGAGAACTAAAAGAATTTTGCAGACTAAGAAATCAGTAAATTACTGAAGACCTTTTCCAGAACAGTTTCGACTGAAGAGTAGGGAAGAAGCTTAATGCAATATGATGAATATAGAATGTTTAAGGGTGATTAAATTACTAAAAATTAGCAACATGTGAGATGAAAAGCTACTAACATAAAATCTTAGGGATTCTGCTTAACATATTGTCTCCTGGGAACCTTTCCATAACGGTGGCAATATAGCCTTTCTTTACACGTGTGTGCTTACTACTGAGTTTTTCAAAATTAAACAATGCATTGTAGGGATATATGCATGGGTGATAATATATAAAGGAAAGCAAAGGGAATGAATAATCCAAATAAGAGGACAGTGGTTATCTCTAGGAGTATGGGGTTCAAATGGGCAGGAGCACACAAGAAGATTCTAAGGTTCTGAAAAATGTTCTATTTCTTGACCTGGGTTAAGTGGGTGACTACTTTATATACATATATATAGTTCTAATTTTAACTATTTTTTTAAACCATACACGTACATGTTGGCCATTCTTCTGCGTAAAATACATTTCACAAATCTGAGATAATAAGATACAAATCAAGCCAAAAATCTGATTTTTTAAAAAGAGACTAAAATAGAAAAATCTAGTTGTACCAAGTGTCATTTTTATATAACATTTTATTACCAGAATAAAATTTTCAAACAATTCTAAGTCTATTCCTCAGATAGGAAAGGAAAAAAAAAGATTCTAGTTTGCCAATATATTACTAAAAGGAATTTTCTCTAGTTTTCAAATCATTTCAGTTGCAAAATCAGTAAGAGAAAATAGCCTTCAACTCTCAAGTCATTTCGTACTCAAAGAAATGCAAATTCTTAGGATTTTTAAATAACATAAACTTAATTATATCATGAAGTTGATCTCCCAGATGTAATCTTATGTGTGTCATACAAATTTTGAAGAGAAATGCTATAGCTCTGATATTTGGTAATTTAATTTAAACATACACGCGTACCAACACCTCCAAAAATACCTTATCATATAGTTCCCAAAATAATTCCATTTCAATTATAAAAATTCTACTTTTAGGAATAAATATGCTTACCTGTTCCCTACTGAATCTTGAGAGATCTGGAAGTTTGGAATGATAGAAGAAACGCCATATTCATCCTGATACTTCTTACAAGATTTGTAATGATGTCTCATGCGATAGAATTTAATCTGTGAATTATTGATTAAAATGTGAATTTTAATTTAAAATAGAACTCACAAGATTTGAGATACTGTCGATAAAAGAGGAAAAAAAGATAAAAACAGATAATATTAAGAGTTTTTTTTAAAAAAGAAAATAACTTTAAGACTTTAAGTAGGAGCTCAAAATATGTCCATTAGATGCAGATACCATAGAGAAGAGTTCATCTGTCCATAAACTCACTGTAAAAAATATTAAGAAATAATTGTACGCTTAAAAAGATACTACTGGCCAGGCGCGGTGGCGCACACCTGTAATCCTAGCACTCTGGGAGGATCCCTCAAGGTCAGGAGTTTAAAACCAGCCTGAGCAAGAGCAAGACCCCGTCTCTACTAAAAGTAGAAAGAAATTAATTGGCCAACTAAAAATACATACAAAAAATTAACCAGGCATGGTGGCACATGCCTGTAGTCCCAGCTATTCAGGAGGCTGAGGCAGGAGGATCTCCTGAGCCCAGGAGTTTGAGGGTGCTGTGAGCTAGGCTAACGCCACAGCACTCTAGCCCGGGCAACAGAGTGAGACTCTGTCTCAAAAAAAAAAAAAAAAGATACTACTATTAACAGACAAAAAAATTAAAATTACTAAAAAATTGTCTCATGCTATTAGGCATTTATTATTTAACTACGGTAGCCTGGCAGAGTTAGAAGGTGCTTTAAAAAAATTAAGTTCCCAGGTTAACACTTGGAATATTTTTCAGTTTCTCACTGAGTAGAAAAGCCAGAATTTCTCAAGTGTGTTTTCCAGTTTCACTTCATTGCCCTGTCAGTTAAACACCTTCCTCAAAGAGATAGAAAAGCAGATCTGACTGGTGTGAATGCATGAAATACCAACTGGTTTTGCTCACCGACTTTATTAACCCTGAGAAAAAAACATCCTTGATAAATTCATAGACACACAGATTTATACTCAAAGCCTAACCACCCCGTCACCATTTCACTCCTCTCCAAATGACAGAAAAATAAAATGCGTATTAGAGAATTAATTCTGGTTATTTGCCAACACCTGATTTTCCTACATGTTCCTTAAAAGTTAATGAAATATTTTGTGATTTCTTAAGATAAATATATAAGTGAGCAGCTAGAGAGTTCCTTGACTACATAAATCCATCTGGCTGAACTATTAACATTTCTATGTACAAAATCACCACAAGGATGTCACCAACAGAAAAATTATTTAATGGTTTAATTTGTGCCAGAATGGGGTTTAAATGCACTAAATGCCAGCTTACTCATTTAGTTAATTTAGTAAGTAATCAATGAGCAATTACTTAAAGAAAATACCATGTTAAAAATTCAGGTAAACTCAGAGATTTTACTTTTCAGTCTGCGTTCTCAGTAAGTTTATGACCTACTAAGATCTACAGCCACAGCTTTTTTGGCCTTTTCTACCCAATTCCCAATCAAAATAACTTCTTTCTTTTCAAAACAGCACCCACCAAGAAAATTCAAAGAGGATTTTAGGAGCAGAAATCTGAAGAAAAGCTATGTCAAATTTACTCTACCTGTTTTGCACAGCATCTGCAGCTACCAGAAAACTTCCTCATTATATCTTCAAGGTCTAAGGCCCGTTCAGGACATGCTCTCTCTCTTCTAGTCACATTTCCACGACACAGGGGACAGTGTATTCCACTTTCTCTCATTGCTGTCAGGAAACATTTTCTACAGAAACTAAATCAAACATTGTGTTACATTAATTACAGAAAAAATTACTTCTGTCATCTATGATTAAACACAAGTGATTATGGATATGTATTAATGCTAAATAAGTTAGGGTATTCATATGCACATAAATCAGAATTTTAAGAAATGTATATGTATTTCTCAGAAAATAAGACTGATAACTGGACTAGACAAGAATATAGAAGAAACTACAATCAAGTCTGCTTTATAACTTTTCAAAATATTATAGGAAAAATAAATATGCATATTATATAACATTACCAGATGAAGCATGGTACACAGGACGAACTACATCTTATACTGGCTCCCCCATTCAGTAGCTGTGTGATCTTAGGCAACACACTAAACCACACTGAATCTCCATTTCCTCCCTTACAAAAGGAAAGGATGGATCACGTCAGCTTTTGTCTCAAACTGATGTACATCAAGTTGTTGTTCCAGGGCCAGGAGCAGTGGCTCACGCCTGTAATCCAAGCACTCTGGGAGGCTGAGGAGGGTAGATTGCTCAAGGTCAGGAGTTTGAGACCAGCAAGAGCAAGAGCAAGACCCCATCTTTACTAAAAATAGAAAGAAATTAGCAGGACAGCTAAAAATATACAGAAAAAATTAGCTGAGCATGGTGGCACATGCCTGTACTCCCAGCTACTCAGGAGGCTGAGGCAGGAGGATTGCTTGAGCCCAGGAGTTTGAAGTTGCTGTGAGCTAGGCTGACACCACAGCACTCTAGCCCAGGCAACAGAGCAAGACTCTGTCTCCAAAAAAAAAAAAAGTCTTAGTGCCACTTTTTAAAGTTCTTTTTTTGAACTCTTTGCAATTCTTTTATTAATTTATTTATCTTAGAGATGTAGTCTTGTTATGTTGCCCAGGCTGGCCTTGAACTTCCAGGCTGAAGCGATTCTCCTGCCCCAGCCTCCAGAGTATCTGGGACTATCGGTGCTCACCACTGTGTCATTTTGAGACTTAATAACTTCAGAAATATAAATATCCATCAGAAGAGAAAAGCAAGAGAAAAATAAAAGAGGAAGAACCAGACCAAATAAAAAAAGAGTAACTGAAACAACAGACTCCAGACCATAAGGTTTGCACTAAGACAGGTATGGCAGGGAGGGACAAGAAGATTTCCATTTCAGAGAAACAGTTCTCAATGTCTATGACTATATATGGAGAGAGCTTCCTGTTTTAAAAAACAAAATCAACAGAATTTTTTGATAAACGTAAAAGAATGAGAAAACCATTTCTATCTTAGAATACTGAGTAAAAGGTGACTATTAACCAAGTTAAGAAATATTAGATGAATTGATTTGACAGAGGAAAGTAAAAGTGCCTACAAAAATCTCAATGCATGATATCCAGTAAACAATTGGAACCAGAGATCTAAACATCAGAGGTAAAATATGGAAAGCAGGGGAGGAGGGGAGGGAAGAAGAGAAAAGAAGGGAGAGGAGAGAGGAGGAGAGAGGAAGAGAGAGGAGAGAGAAGAGAAAAGGTCTTTGACTACTCACCCATTCACCCACTAGATCTGACCCTCTCTCTTGTAGTCTCTCTCTGGAACCCTAAGAGTTTTATTTGAATTAAAATATATCTCCTCAACACCCAGCTCTAAGAGGGCTAGGACCATATCAATTTGCTCACCACAGTACCCCCAGCATTGTAACAGTACCAGGCACCTATCAGGCATTCATTAATATTTGCTAAAGCAATGAATTCCAATTTACCTTAATCTGATCCAAAGACTATTAAATCCCTCAATCCAAACATATAAACTAACAGTCCTCAAATCAAAACCATGAGTCTTATCCATGTACAAAACACTTCACTAGAGCTGTAATCACTTGTGTGACGTGGCCAACAAATTCCCTTGTATTTACCCTTTGACTCAGCAATTCCATCTGTCAGAATTTATCTCACAGGAAAAACTCTCACGTTTAAAATATTACATTAGTAGGCTCAGATAAGTAAAAGTAGATCTGGGTTGCTGCCTTTTTAAAGCTTACAGCCTAACCACAGAGACTGTTATGATTATAAACTGGGATAAGAAGTACCCAAGAAAGTTATTCAGCTCTTTTATCTCCAATTTTACTGTTCCTCTGTACCATCAAGCATGTTTCTTCAAATATGAAACTGCTTCTCCTCAACTCCCTTATTTTCACACATCAAAGGAGCTTGCTCTTTAAGATAGTGCACTACCCTAAAACAACCCAGAAAGTTACCTTTAAATTTTTCTCAACTTTAAACTAGCAGATGCCAGATGAATTTCTGTTCTTACTCATTCACCCAACAAAAAGCTAATCAGCAGTGAGAGAGAAAAATATTCCCATCCATCATGCTCCCAATTTTAGTAAAAACAAATAATTAAAAATCTGGCACTTTGAGAGACTGAGATGGGAAGATTACTTGAGGCCAGGACTTCGAGACCAGCCTGGGCAACATAGCAAAACCTCATCTTTAGTCTTTAAAAACAAAACAAAAAATAAAATGAAATAAAAAATTTTTTAAAGATAAAAATCTGGCACCTAATCTATAATATATATCTTCCTACTCAGTAATCAAGATGATTCCCCAAAATAACCTAAATTTTGAAAAAAATCTGAGGTTTTTAATTAGTCTTCAGGACCTAAAATTAAGTCGACCTTCTGTTATAGCACACGCTTTTTAAAAATTATGCCATTTTATGAATAACTATATGTCAAGAGGATTTGGATAAAGTCTTAAAAATCTTAAGAAAAAAGATGGTCTAAAACAACTATTTATCAAAACAGCAAGAACCTATACAAGCCTGGTTTTCAGAGTTATAAATAAATCCCACTCTTCTGGGGATGCTAGATGTCTAGAGGCACTAAGAATGGTCCAGTGTTGGACATACCATCATAGGCTTTCCTGTAATACAGCCTCTAACAAAACTAAGCTGTCCTGAACCCCTGGTAATAGAATTGTTCACTTTTATACCAAGGTTGGGAAAGTAGCAATATCTGCATGTGGTGTGTGCCCTGGCAGACTCCAAGGAATTTGTGCTGTAAGACCTAACATTCTTATGAGGTTGCTAAAACAAAAAAACATGTCACTAGGGTGTATGGTGGTTCCATGTGTGTGCTAAATGTGTTTATGACAAGATCAAGCATGCTTTCCTTATCAAGGAGCAGAAAATCATTGGAAGTCTTGAAGGCACAAGCACAGTCAGAAAGCTAAACTTAAAAATGAAGCTATTTTGACTAATAAAAACTAAAAGGCTAAAAAAAGAAAACCAAAAACCAAACAAGTGTGTAGTAAAGAAGAAAATTTAAAAGTATATATTTATAGCATCACTGCTCAAGTAACAATATACCAATACAACTGCTAAAATTATAAGCCAAGTAAGGTGGCAAGTCTATAGTCCCAACTACTTGGGAGACTGAGATGGGAAGATCACTTTGAGTCCAGGAGTTCCAGGCTAGCCTGGACAACATAGCAAGACTTTGTATCTAGAAAAATAAATAAATAAATTTAAAAATTAAAAAACTAAAATTATAAGAAATATAAACTGAAAATTCATGGAGTGGATAATTCAAGCAAGCCAAAAAGAAATCATACAAATTTTGCTTAATGAGAAATAAAAGCTCATTTTAAAAGCTGCCAGGTACAGGGGCGTGCCTATAATTCCAACTACTTGTGAGGCTAGGAAAAGAGAATTGCTTGAGGCCAGTTCAAGATCAGCCTAGGCAACATAGCAAAACCTCTTCTCTAAAAAAAAGAAAAAAAAAAGAAAAGAAAGAAAGAAAAAAATTAGCTAGCAATCATGCCTCTACAGTCCAGCCTGGGCAAGAGTGAGACTCCATCTGTTTAAAAAAAAAAAAAAAAGCCTGCTTACAAATAGGCCCAAAGCAAACGCAAATCTGATTTCCATTTTCAAGAGTTTAGCAGGGACTCAAAGTTATATTATGTAATTTCCATTGCAATAGGAGCTTACTTGTTAACAGTATATAACAGCTATTTCCTTGACTTCAAAACAGGGAAGAGAGGTTCAAAGAACCTTTGAAGATTATAGAGGAAAACATCAAAAGAGAAAAATATCTTACTACTACCCCCCCAGTCTGTACGTTCTTCTGAAACCTTACTTGGAATACCTGTTCAACTTTAGTATTCTGAATTTGTCTTTACATTTTTTTCCCAAAATATCACATCTGACCACTCTAAGGCAATGCTGACTGCTTCCTTAATAGTCATTAGCAAATGACTTGAGTTCTGCTCTCAGTTCCTACTGTCACATTCTTTCTTCCTATCTTTTTGCTCATTCCTTCTCAAGCTGGACTTTTCTCTGCCCAATAATTAAATATTTATTCTGCAATGCTTTGTTCCATTTTAGGCCCTCTTCACTCTTTCAATTTATATACCTCTTTTGGTGACTACAACCACACCCATAGCTTTAGCTCTGTATTTTCCAGATCTAAATACACTATATATATTTAACATACAGTGATCAAATCTTACAAAATGTCCTTAAAATGTTATGAGTTTCTTCACTCCATTCCCACTACCATTACCTTAGTTCAGGTTCTAGTGAACTCTAGTGATTTCTCTCTGACAAATCAATGAATGACCTCTTCAATACTCTCACCACTACACCAAGCTCAACCCTGCTACAACAGTAAACTTTCTAGGCCGGGCATGGTGGCTCATGCCTGTAATCCTAGCACTCTGGGAGGTCAAGGCGGGAGGATCCTTTGAGGTCAGGAGTTTAGAGACCAGCCTGAGCAAGAGTGAGACCCTGTCTCTACTAAAAAAATAGAAATTAGCTGGACAATTAAAAAATATATATATATATTAAAAATTAGCCGGGCATGGTGGTACATGCCTGTAGTCCCAGCTACTCAGGAGGCTGAAG
>CAUYRT010005396.1:0-16755 GCA_963574885.1 Lepilemur ruficaudatus
ACCATGCCCGGCTAATTTTTTCTATATATATTTAGTTGGCCAATTAATTTCTTTCTATTATTAGTAGAGACAGGGTCTTGCTCTTGCTCAGGCTGGTTTCGAACTCCTGACCTTGAGCGATCCGCCCGCCTCGGCCTCCCAAAGTGCTAGGATTATAGGCGTGAGCCACCGCCCCTGGCCTGCATTCCGTCCATTCTAACCCCCAGAAGCCAGGTGTTTATATTCCTAACTTAATTATTCTCCCCTTTGATCTCTGTTTCTTTTTTTTCTTTGCAATCAGTGTCAAAACTCCTCAGCATAACAAGGAGAATATTTCTTCTCCATGAAAATGGGAGATGTTTATGTACCTTTCCCATTGTGGAAGCCATTCTACATAAAATGATCCTCCAAAACACCCTGTGCACATTTACCATGCACCTGAATAAAAGAAAAAAAGAACGTGTGGCAAATATGTACCACAGTAAGATAAAGCCTATCAGTTGAATTGTCTTTTTAATGCATTCCCTTAAGAAACTCAGATTCTATGAAGACATATTGACTATGAATTATTTCATTGTCCCTTTCCAACTTTTACAATTGGAAACAATTAAATGTGTGCAGAAAGATACAAATGCTAATATGCACCCCTCTGATATGTCATCTACAAAACAATTATCCTGAAAATGCCTGCATTAGTGAGAAAGCGTGACATCACAGGAGTGGACTTTCTGATGTACCAGAAATATATCTCTGACAAGATTGTTAAGCTTCAGGGGCTGTCAGATGAAAATCTTTTGGGTTATTAGTTGCTCAGATTCTGACAGTAAAACGTGTTCTCTTGAGACTTAGGAAAGTCAATGTGAACCTGACATCACAGGGCTGAATTTCTCCCTCAACAGACCTGTCCTCTGTGAGAAGTCCATCCTTACGGTTCAGGGAGGGAATCATGAGGAGTTGTGATTATATATACCACTGTATTTTCCTTACAATAAGAGAAGCTACTTTTCTTTCTTTTTCATTTCTTTTGGCACTTTTAGAATTTTATAAATGATCATATAATTATAGCTTTATGATACAGGTTTAGAAGAGTGTTGTGAATTCTAATTTTTCCATTACGTAAGGATATTATTTTAATATTTTTACTTAATTATAATCCAGTTACACAAATATAAGATGCTATAGAAGTTTTAAACAAGGACAGGAAGTCACTAACCACAGGTAAATGTGATACTCAATTTGTGTGCCTTACCTTAGCTTCTCACCACTACCACTATCAACTGAAACATTCAATTTGCACAACTGAAAATAAAAGTTTCTGTCTAATGGAATTTAGTAAGAAGGAGTATTTTGCCTTAATATTTGAGGGTGAACTGATAGGTTTCAGAGAAAGAAGAGCAAATTCTTTGGGGTCCAAGCCAACAAGGTCCAGGCACAGGTGGAAGGAGAGGGAGTGTGAATTCCAGGAATTCCAGAGCCAGAGGAAGGCCATAAAGACGGTCTGTCTGGGAGGAGGGGACCAGTGCATGCTTTCTGAGAGTATCGGAATACATGTTCTGGGAAGCAGGGTAAACTGACATTTGTTTCTCCTGGTAAGAGAAATCTTCATCTTCTCCTGCTTCCCAAGGCAGCTGCACAGTATTGCACCTGCAAAAAGGCTCCCTTCACAGCTAAAGGGGCAGGTGGGGCGCAAGAGGCAACTAGCCCAGCTCTGCTCATGTATACCAGAGTGCTGGGCTCTCTCCATCTAAAGGAGAGGATGGCTTCAATTTTGTACCAAGATACCATGTGAAACAGCAGAGGCATGCCCTGTCTTCTTCTCCCCAATCTCTTCCTTCTGTCTCCTCCCTCCCCACCCCTGCTAGCTCCTTCAGTACTTTCCTTCCCTCTCCTCCCTCTGAATGCTGAAAGCAATATTATGTGAATAAGCCAAGAAGATGAATTTGACATCATTAATGAATAAAAGTAAAAGAATAATGAAAAATGGGCTTGTGGAGAAAGAAATAAATTGATGGGGTATATTAAAATCCAGAGTTGGAGATTCAGAATGGCTTGGAATATTTTAAGCAAACTAATATCAAGATAAAAAGAATGATTGAAAGATATTTTTCCTGGTAAAAGTGTAAACTAGACCAAGATGAGTCTAAAGAGACTCATTTCAGTTTCCCATGAGTGAGCGAATTATAAGGAAAATATTGGTGAGAGATTTCAGAAAGATCAAACTGTACTGGACCAAATGATCTTGAACCAGCCCAGACTGCATGTAATCTTGAACCAAACAATTTTGCTTTATACTGAGAAAAATCAAATAAAGATTACTAGAACATGCTTATGGCAAAAATCTAATGAAATAATTGAATTCTGGTAACAGAACTTTTAAAAAATATTCTGTTACTAGAATTTAGTTAATTTAAAACAAGTCCCCACATGAGTAGCTTGAACATATATGGAAACCAAAAAACAAAAGCAAAATATTGCAGAGTACCAGATAGATGTGTTTTTGAGGTATGTGAATAGAACATTTCTACCAACTGTAGTATGTGTATAATCTTTAAAAAGTGATTAATTCCTTCCTAATTACTGAAAAATACTTTCAGGTCAACAGGATAAAGGAAAAATTCAGTACAGGAAGCCTCTGCTTTCAATTATGATTTCTTCCTGTAAGAAAAATTCAAATTGCAAAAGTAAAGAAAAAATTTTAGGCCTTCTAGGTAGAGATCTATCCCTATAAAATTTAAAAACTGTAATAAATTTTCAATACCCAGTTTTGGCAGTCTATTTCCAGTATTTTGTACATATTTTTAAATTTTATTCTTTTCCCTTATAATTGAGCACACAATTAGCTGAGTAATAAACTGAAGCTAAAAATTCATCCATTTTTCACATAGCAAATTATTTCAATCTTTGTCTCAATTTTGAAGTTCGTAAGACCTACACTTACTACTTTTTCTGTTTATCATTCCATTTTTTTCTAAATGAACAAAGGCAAATGCAATAAAATACTCAAATAATGAAATGCAAAATTGGCAACACTGGCAAAATAGAACTACTGGCTGTCAGGCAGTGCCAACATAGCTTAAAATTCTTCTTTTTCAGATAATGCTTGAAGTTTAAATTCAGAGAGCTATCAGAAGGAGTTTATGGATCTCAATGCATAGAAACATAAATGAAATAGGAGTTTATGAAAAGTAAAGCTATAAAATTCAGGATCCATCTATAGTTTTCAAAACCACACTTCATGGGGTGGAGAACCTGCAGCCTTGGGGCCACATGTGGCCTTCTGGATCCTGGAGTGCAGCCCTTTGACTGAATCCGAATTTCAGCAAATCCTTTTAATAAAGGGATTTGTTCTGTGAAGTTTGGATTCTGTCAATGGGCCGCACTTGGGGATCTGGAGGGCCACATGGGGCCTTGAGGCTGCAGGTTCCCCACCTTGTTAAGATGATACTAAATATATATGTGTGTGTGTGTGTGTGTGTGTGTAAATACATGTGTGTGTGTGTATTCTTTCAGAAGTAATGCAAAAATGGGGAAGAGCTTCATCTGCAGTTAATCTTGACCAAGAAAAGAATTGGTTCATGCTGTAAAAATGATAGGATATTGTAGAATAGTGACTGTACCATCTTGGGGAGTCTTAATAAGAGATGAAAGGAAGGCACACATGGAATTTTCAGATATGTGTAAGAGACTTTAAAAATGCAAAGTTCCAATGGTTCAATAAAAACATTTGAGATACACTTCTTAGCCTTCTTCTATGATCTTTCTTTTTTCTTTTCTATAATGAAATAACTCTATTTTAAAACTTCAATTACCAACCTTAAGCTAAAAAGTCTGTAATACATAAATACCACTTCAAATACACGTTTGAGATGTAGTCTCCCATCTTAACTGTTTTCTGTATTAGGCTAATGTTTTGACAAGTACATGGATGTAGGAATTAGAAATAATAAGATTCAAATCCCAGCTCTGCAATATTAGCTGTGCAACCTTGGGTTAGCTAGTGAGCTAATTTCTCTCTAAATCTAAGTTTCTTTATTTGAGAATAGGGACAATACATACATCAAAAATGTCATATGAAGATTAATGAAATTAAATATATAAAACAACTAACATAGGACTTAGCACATGGTATTATTAAATAATTCCCTTATTCATTAAATATGTATAAATTGAGAGCTTATCATGTACCAAATACTGGGTGGGCAGTGGGGGTGCGATAACAGGCAGGACAGGCACAGTCCCTGCCTTGGCAGAGCCTAAAGACCTAGGAGTGAGACAGAAAGAAAAGAAGGAAATCACAATAGTGTATTAATGTGATAGGAGAATTATGGGTGTGATGAGAGAGAGTACAAAGAAGTGTTCAGACTTAGGGAATTTAAGAAGACTCCCATGGGTAGTGCAGACTAAACTAAGACTTAACTGGAAATAAGCCTAATGAAGCTTGGAAGTAAAGGAGGACAGGAGGAAAGTTATTGAACATAAGCAGAGGAGACAATGTGAAGGCAAAAGGGCCAGATTCTGTGTTGGAAGAATTTAAAAGATTAGCTCTAGAATAAACTGAGTACAAAGTAGAGAGTGGCAGCAATAAACAGGAGCCAGGTCACGCAGGGGTTGGTGAACGGAATTGGAGATAATGGAGAGACAATGGCATGTTTTGAGCAGGGATAACATGATCATATTTATATTCTTAAAAGTTCACCACGGAAGGAGTGGACAGAAGGTCAGCTACGTTGAAGGCAGTGAAACCAGCTAAGCCTAGGCGCAAGCTCATTCACAAGGGTTGCCATTCACCCATAAAGGAAGTGACAATTTCGTTCCCAAGGATGGGTGGTGTGAGGGTGAGGAAGGCAGGTCTCTCCATCCCATAGACTTTTTGTTTATCTTGCAAAGATCCCTAAAAAGCTTCCTGCACCAATTGAGGAACATTCACCCTCAGACATTGAGTTCCACAGAGTTGCGCCAGAGAACCACATTTTCCACCTGCAGTTTTTATATGGCACAGCTAGAAAAACTAAATTTACTTCCCCTCCTACTTCTTAAATTATATGTTATCTAATCACCAAGATCTCCTGAATCTATTGCAGGTAAAACTTGCAGGTACATGAACGCTGTAACAAAATCTCCCTCTTCCTTACACTCTCCTGCTTCTCTTAAATTGATTGAGACTATGAAAGTGCCTGGAATGTATGAAAATAACATGACCTATACTAGCTAAATTTCCTTAAGTTGCAGCTACAATCCTTAATATACCTAATTTCCTTGCTAACTCACCACAGTCTATAGCAGTAATCCATGTGGCTAGAGGCAAGACGGATGGAGAAAACTAGATGACTATAAGCATTATCTAAAACAGATAATAGAATTGGATCATAGATTGAATATTGGGATGAAAGAAAGTGAAATGAATATAAAAGAGTATAACCTAAAATAATAGCATTGGTTAAGGGCATAATAAATATTCTTCACTCATCCACATTTGGTCATATAGAATTTGATGTCCTAACTGTCATATCACAGTTAATTTGCCCATATGAGCTAGGGACTTCTAATCATTTCACACTTGTCTTAGTACATTTTGTGCTGCTATAACAAAACACCTGAGACTGGATAATTTATAACAAACAGAAATCTACTTTCTCATAGTTCAGAAGGCTGGGAAGTCCAGGATCGAAGGGCCAGCATCCGGTGAGGGTCTTCTTGCTGTGTCATTCCATGGTTGAAGGCAAAAGAAAAAAGAGAAGGTGAAGGAGAGAGAAAGAGAAGGGGGACAAATTTGTCCTTTTATAAGGAATCACTTTCATAATAATGGCATTAATTCATTTACGAGGGCAGAGCCCTCATGGCCTAATCACCTCTCATTAGGTCCCACCTCCCAGCGCTGTTGCCTTGAGGATTAAGTTTCCAACACATGCTTTTGGGGGTACACATTCAAACCACAGCATTTAACTTCTGCCCCCTAAAATTTACATCCTTTTCAAATGCAAAATGCATTTTTTCATCCCAATAGCCCCAAATTCTTAACTCATTTCAATAGCAACTCAGTATTGCAAAGTCCAGAGTTTCATTTAAAGCAGATATAGGAGAGACTCAAGGCGTGATTCATCCAGAGGCAACTTTCCATTCCATTTCCATTCATTTGCCTGAAATCAAAACAAGTTTTCTATTTTCTAAATAAAATAGTGGGACAGGCATAGGATAGACGTCACCATTCCAAAAGGGAGAAATAAGCAAGAAGAAAGGAATAGCAAGCCACAAGTAAGTCTAAAACCCAACAGGGCAGACAATATTCAATCTTAAGATTCCAGAATAACTTTCAGCCCATGTGCCACCTCCTGGACACACTGGGGTGAGGATTGGGCCCTTAAGGCCTCAGACGGCCTCATCCCTGTCACTTTGCTGGACTCAGCCCCCGCAGCCACTCTCACAGATTGGAGTCTTGCACTTGTAGCTTTCCTAGGCTGGCGTTGCATGCTGGTAGCTCTACAGTTCTGGGTTCTCTGCATTGGCCTCATTCCCATGGCTCCATTAGGCATTGTCCTAGTGGGAGCTCCTCCAGCAGCTCCAACCCTGCAGTCCCTCACTGTGGCTCCACCCCTGTGTCAATTTTCCCCCTGGGTCCTCAGGCTGTCCATGACATCCTTTGAAATCTAGGTGGAAGAAGCCATGTCCCCACAGCTCTAGTATTCTGTGCACCTATAGATTTAGAACCACGTGAATTCTTCCAAAGTTTGTACCTAGTAGAGCAGCAGATCAAGCTGCACCAAGGCCCACTTGAGCCACAGCTGGGGTAGCTGAGGGGCACTGCACTGGAATGCAGGAAGCAGACACTTAAGGCAGCACAGAGCAGTGAATGCTGAGGTCTTTTGGGTTCCTCTCTGGAAAGCTCACCCACCCTCAAGGACCTAGCTTGCCTCAAAGTTCTCTGAAATGCCTTTGTGGCCATTCTCCCATTGTTTTCACGAATAGCACCTTCATTTCTATCCATACTAACCTCTTTAGCAAATGGTTGCTTTGCCACATCCTTGGTTTGCTCTCCTAAAAATGCCTTTTCATTCTTTACATGGGCAGGCTGTGAATTTTCCAAACCTTTCCATTCTGCTTCCCTTTTAATTATAAATTCCATCTTTAAATCATTACTCACCTCTCCCATTTTACTGTATGTGGTTAAAAGAAGTCATGCAGCACCTTCAATATTTTGCTTAGAAATTTCTTTTACCATGTATTCCAGTTTATTGCTCTCAAATTCTGCCTTCCATATAGTTCTAGGACATGAACACAATTCAGCCAAGTTCTTTGCCACTTTATAACAAGAATGTGACTGTTATTCCAGTTTCCAAGGAGATAGTCCTCATTTCCATCTGAAACTTCATCAGGATGGCCTTCACTGTCCATATTTCTACCAACATTCCTATTATGACTGGTTAAGTAATCTCTAAGAAGTTCCCTACTTTCCCTACAGTTCTTCTCTTCTTCTGAGCCCTCACTGGAATCACCCTTGATTCATGGCAATCTAGGCCTTTTCTAACCTCCTCCTCCAAACTCTTCCTACCTCTGCCCATTACCCACTTCCAAAGCTGCCTCCATATTCACAGGTATTTGTTATAGCAACACCTCAACCCCCACCCTGTACCAATTTTCTGTCTTAATCCATTTTGTGCTGCTATAATGGAACACCTGAGGCTGGGTAATTTACAATAAACAGAAATGTATTTCTCACAGTTCTGGAGGTTGGAAAGCCCAAGATCAAGGCTCTGGTGTCTGGCAAGGGCATTCTTCCTGTGTCATCCCATGGTGGAAGGCAGAAGGGCGAAGAGAGGGCAAGACAAAGAGAGGAGTCAGAATTCATTTTTTAATAAGAAACGCATTTCCATAATAACAGCATTAATCCATTCATGAGGACAGAGCTCTCATGGCCTAATGGTTAGGCCCCACTTCCCAACACTGTTGCCTTGGGGATTAAGTTTTCATCGCATGCTTTGGGGGGAAACATTCAAACTATAGCAACACCTTCTTAACTAACCTATTTTGAGTCATGGTTCTTAAGAATCAAACAGTTAAGAAAGGAGGCCCTCTCTGACCCTTCTTTTTCCTTTTTCCTGGATATTCATTAGTTTTTCCAGGTAATCATTAACTCACACTTGGATTAATAGTATAATTTTATAATTGATCTTCCTGGTCTAGTTTAGCTGGAAGCAAATCTGAAAAAAAAAAAATCTAATAATGACTCTCTCTCTTTTACTTCTATACAGATCTTATAGATGATTCTCTTGAAGCCCAGAAAAGTTCAGTGAATTATTTAACTTCATATAGCCAGTAAGTTGTAAAATGAAAATTATAACCAAGGAAATCTCTTTGACAACACAATAATTTTTCTATCACATTCAACCTATATATTATTCTACTTTCAGATTTATCTTCTTTAAACACTAATTTCAGCTCCTCAAAAGTTGTCAGTGGCTCTCCTTCATCTGAAAATACAATCCAAATTCCCTGTCACTCGAGGCTCTCAATTATCTGGCCTTACCTTACCTACCATTATTTTCCACAATGTCTCAACAGAAATCTCCACACCCCTCACTCTGGTTCCTCATTATCTCTGGCACACACCACACTTGTTACAGGCTGCAAACACTTGCTTATGATGCTCACTGCACTGAAATTGCCATTTCTCATCCTCACCCCCCAAATCCATCCAGTTCTCTTAAGACAATGGAAGGACATTTCATGTTCTCCAAAATAACATTATTTTGCCCTCCCAACAATAACTTACCTCTATTTGAATTTTTTTTATGTCAAACATTTGGACAAATTAGGATTGTACCTTGCAAAATGATTATTTGAGGTAAATAAGTTGTCTCCTCCAAATTATTTTCAAAATTCTTGATAAGAAGAAATAACCGTATTTTGGATTTCTTTAGCGTTTCCCTTCAGCAGAACAATACAGTGCTAATCACAGAGTAATTACTCACTGAATACCTGTTAAATGAATGAGGTCCACTGTCAGTGGTCTTATTAGAGAGAAATCTATTTTCACAGCAAACCTCAATTTCATGGCTTTTACTTGGGTCATCAGGTGTCCGCACTCTACCACTGTCTACTAATAGCAAAAGTTGCATCACTAGGAAAGAGAACTATTTTTTTATTTAAAAAGTTTAAATCAAATCTCTGTGTTCACAAATACTGTTTTTTTCTTTACCAATCCAAACAAATTAGCATCTCAAATCACCTTTCATACCCAGAAATCTCTGAAGTCTCAAAGTCAGATTTAGCCCCATCAAGAAATTATTTGCTAACACAAAGAAACACTCTTGTAGGAAGTATTTACATAATTTAAATTAAATTGGGGAAGTTGATTACTACTGTGTCAGTTTAATTTAATTTTAGAATTTATAGACATTTGTAATATATAAGTTCATTACCTGAGGTTTACCAAATAAAGTGTCTGTGGTTTTCTATTAAAAAGTGAGTATCAAGAGCTTATTTAACACTGCATTATAACTGTGTTTTAATTTGAAAAGGATACAGAATTGATATTGTGTCACTTTGCTTGCCTTTTCTGTAAACGATGCGCCACAATTTTGTGAACAATTTACAGAGTATCAGATCATTAGGCCTAAATGGAAATACTGGTGATCAAATAGTTCCAAACATGATTTTATAGATCAGACAATTCAATATAAATCAATCTTTCCCCAAAAGTTTACAGTTATAGATGAGTAATACAGGACAGCACAAGTCAAATATATGGTCTTAATAGCATTTTTCTTACTACCTTCTGAATGGCTCAATGAGACTAAAGTTATTAATTTATTTGTGAGATACTTTCTACCTTTTTATTCACTTCAGGACTCTACCTTGTGATATCCCAAAAGCCAATAGTGCCTCCAGGAATCCTACAGTATTGTTTGAGAATAGAAGATCAAAAAACAGCCACAGGAAATACATAAGAGGAAACAGCTCAAACACAGAGACAGTCAGTAAGCAGAAATTCCCTGGGAATTTGAATAATCCCACCCACATAATCAAAGACATGTGCATGAAAGCATTCTTTTTTCCATTTTTTCCTCCTTACATATCTAATATCCTTACCTTATTAGTTAGCTAGACTCATTTGCTATTGGCTACATTTTCACTCACTTCTCCTTTTTAACCAAGGGACATCCTGATAACACTACAACATATCCCCTGGGTCATTGTGAGATTCAACTGTGCCAATAACTAATAAATTAGAAACTGCTGAGGAAAGCTTTTTAAAAAGCTCATTAGAACTGTAAGACATTATTATTATTATTACACCTCTCTCAAACAGTAATCACCTGTTGTAACCTAGAAAAAAACTTTCTATGTGATACAAATAAAAGATTATTCTAGGAATACAAAGAACCATGGAAGAAAGGACGACATTAGAAAGTCCGTTCAAGCATAGCAAAGACAGCAGGGACATGGCTTGGAGGAAATCACAGGTGCCCAAAAGAGAAATGTCAGTATTCAGGTCAGTCGGTTGAGGGGGCTCTGCAGGCTGTCTGGCTTGGTGACGACCATCCAGGACCCAGCCTTGTTCTTGTTTTTCTTTCTCTCAGTCCCATGTGAACTGCTCAGCCTCCCCTGGCTGTTCCAGAAGCATTCTCTTTTGATCTCCAGTTTCTTCAGAACTAAAAATCGTTCTCTTCTTCAGTGACCTCCTCCCTCCAACCTACATTTCTGTGTTTATCATGAATAAATAGATCTCTTCACCCACAGCAATTTGATTTCTCCAGGGAAGAAGGCAGCTCTTGTTTACTTCATGCAGTGAGCCAATAACATTTGTTAAAAAGCCTTGGCATGGTTATATAGGAGGTCACTTGACGTAGCAAGGCAAGTGTGCGAATGTGTGCGAATGTGTGTATGCTTGTACCATGCAGTATACAAAGTACAAGTTATACAGAGGAAACTGGAACCAATCATAATCTGTTCCAAAATATTTACCAGATTAAAGCCATAGAGTAATATTTACAGAAGGAAATATAAACTGCTTAATGATTCCCAGGGTCTGAAGCCAACTTTTTTTTTTTTAAGCACAAAAATGAGGTTTATTGAGGAGAGAAAGATAGGATTATAGAGCAAGAGCAAGATATATTTGCCACAGAACGGGAAATGGACACTTCTGTCATAACAAAAGGGCTGAAGCCAACTCTTTAGTGGGATTCTCACCCTGGAGGGGTCTTGACAGAGGTATTTATCCATTCAGTCGGAGTCTGTCCTAAAGGTAGTACTCGACGATGATTTCCTGTGGTTATTCCCATCCATTCTAAGAAATAGGATGATGAAATAAACGCTATGATGTGCAGATGTGAAATGTAAATTTATAGGCTTTAAAGATTTGAATTGACAAAATTGTAAGAGAGTGAATGTCACAAAGCTATAAAAATATTCAATTCTGTTCTTATTTAGAACTAAAGACATTGAGCAAAGAAGGCAAAATGAATACTAGCTTTAGAATTTTTTAAAGACAAACATAGCCAGAAATCACTAAAAGATTACAAGTTAAGAATTGAGCTTAATTTAGATGCAAAGTAAAAACTGAATATTTGGAATCAAATATTTGTGACATCTTATTTCTTTCATAATTTTAATAATTAAACACACTATAATTATCCTAGAGAATTTCTCCAAATATGAATAACTTGAATATCATAGGCTTATTCTGTTCTTTGGGGTTTTTTGTTTGTTTTGTTGTTATTGTTGTTGTTGTGCAAATCCCATTGTATTTTAATATTCTTATCATTTTTAAATTTTAAACTATTAAGAGGGTACAAATGCTTTTCTTACATGGATACCCTGTATAAGGCTTATGTCAGGGCTTTTATGTTCCCATCACCAGAAAAGTGTTCACTGTACCTGATAGGTAAGTTTTTACCTTTCACCCCCCCCCACCCTCCCCACTCTTGTTTTCCAAGGTCCTTTACATCTCTTTGTGCCCGTGTGGGCCATCAGTTAGCTCCCAATTATTAGAGAGGACCTGTGGTGTTTGTTTTTGCATTGTTGAGATACTTCACTTAGGATAATGGTCTCCAGTTCCATCCATGTTGCTGCAAAAGACAGTATTAATATTTCATTCCTTTTTATGGCTGAGCAGTACTCCATGGTGCATATGTGTGTGTGTGTGTGTGTGTATACATATATGTGTATATATATATATATATATATATATATATATATATACCACATTTTCTTTATCCACTCATAAACTGATGGACAATTAGGTTGATTCCACATCTTTGCAACTGTGAACTGTGCTATGATAAACATTCTAGTGCAGGTGTCTTTTTATAAAATGACTTCTTTTTCTTTGGATAGATCTCTAGCAGTGGGATTGCTGGATAGAATGGTAATTTTATGTCTATTTCTTTGAGGACTCTCCATACTGTATATCATAGAGGCTATACTAACCTGAAGTCCCACCAACAGTATATAAGCATTCCTATATCTCTGCACCATGCCAGCATTGTTTTTGGACTTTTTAGTAATGGTCATTCTGACAGGGGTACAGTAGTATCTCATTGTAGTTTTAATTTGCATTTCCTTGATCATTAGTGATGTTGAGTGTTTTTTCCTATATTTGTTGATCATTTGTCTATCTTATTTTGAAAAATATCTTTTCATGTCTTTTGCCCACTTTTTAAAGGGGTGTTTTGTTTTGTTCTTGCTGATTTGCTTGAGATTTCTGTAGATTCCCGTTATTAGCCCTTTATTAGATGTATAGTTTGTGAATATTTTCTCTCATTCTGTAAGTTGTCATTTGGTCTGTTGATTATTTCCTTTGTTGTACAGAGGCTTTTTAATATCATTAAGTCCCATTTATTTACTTTTGTTGTTGCTATATTTGCCTTTGGGGTCTTAGTCACAAATTCTTTGAATAGGCCTATGTCTACAAGAGGGTTTCCTATGTTTTCTTCTAGATTTGTTATGGTTTCATGCTTAAATTTAAGTCTTTTATCCATCTTGATTTAATTTTTATATATGGTGAAAGGTAGGGGTTCTGTTTCATTCTTCTGCTTGTGGCTATCCAGTTTTCCAAGCACCACCTATTGAACAGGGATTCTTTTCCCCGGTGTATGTGGTTGTCTGCTTTATCAAAGATCAGCTGGTTGTAGGTGGATGGTTTTATTTCTGGGTTCTATGTTCTGTTCCATTGGTCTCTGTCTCTACTTTTATAACATTACCATGCTGTTTTGCTTACTATAGCCTTATAGTATAGTTTGAAGTCAGATAATGTGGCACCTCCAGATTTGTTCTTTTTGCTTAGGCTTATTTTGGTTATTTGGGGTCTTTTCTGGTTCCAAATGAAGCTTAGGATTATTTTTTCCAGGTCTGTGAAATAAGACATTGGTATTTTGAGACAGTCCAGGTTAGACCTGTGGGCAGTGGCGTTTGTCAGCCTGTGTGTCTTCAGCATAGCCCTGCCCGTGCCTATGGGCAGGAGCAGTTGTCATCCCTCTCTGGTTTAGGAGCTGCCCCTTTCAGATCCCCTGGCTGCAGCATTTGTTGGCTGGGTGCCAGCTTGAGCCCAACCTCACCCACGTCAACAAGCTATGGCCATCATTGGACTGTCCGGTCCCTCAGCTACAGTAGGGGTGCATGGCACCTGCCCATGTGACTCCTGAGAGTGCCTGGCCTCTCCACTCCCACCCTCTACCGTGGACTGGCAGGGGCAATGGGGCAGCAGCAGCAATGGCTCTGATGCTGAGTAGAGGCAGTGCTCCAGGTCTAGGGTTTTAAAACAGCATCAGCCACAGTGTCCCGAATTTGTGAGCTGGCAGGTCACCACGGTGACCTCTTTCTAGAGCAATGTCTCTGCACAGTCTCCAGATAGCCCCCTGTGTCAGTGCTGTAGTGACTGTCTGCAGCGTAGGGTCCCTCCTGCAGGTCAGGTAGCCAAGACCGTGGGGGAGGGTGGAGCCGCAGGGGTCTCCCCTCTGTGCCTTCCCTGCACATGTGCTCCTCTCCCTGTGCACCTCTGAACCCCAGAACAGGGCGCCTCTCTTCGTTGTCCTTCACTTTGGGTGCCTCCTGTCACCTCTCTTTGATTCACAGCGCTCTCTCCTAGAAGATGGATCTGTAGGTGGATATCCACTCACCACCTTCGGTCCTCTCTGTGAGAGTGATGTATACAGGCTGCTTCTAGACTGCCTTCTTTCCCCATTGGATTTTAAATCCATAGGGTTATTGTGTAAAAGAAAAATAATCCACTGAAACCCAACATTTCCTTTGCACTGAACACAGAATTGCTATATTCATAGGTATCTCAATTTGGAACTCTGTGTCATTCACTGTGACTTCATGAATTTGTTTTGCTATAATAGATAAGGCCTGGAAATGCTGATTATTTCCTGCCAGTTCTGTGACAGCAATTTCAGCAAGTATCAAGAAGTAGCAGTGATTGCTAATAGCTCAGGAAAATTGGATCAAGAAAAAGTACTTCCTCACACAGACAATCAAGATTCCAACTATAACATATGGTCTAAACAAAGCAGTAACTGCTATTAAAAAAGAAAGGACACTGAAATAATGGCAACAAATTTCCCCATTTGCTGTACTTGCTCAGTATAAATAGAAATTATATGAAATAAAATAGAAGGTATGTGTTATTTATCTTTTTCCTGTAAACTCAGTTGTTGTCTTTGAACTGAGTTAAATTTGGTTTCTTCTCTTTTTGTCTTAAGGATGAATATTTTGCTTTTTCCCATTTCTGCCCTGAGAATCAAGCACTGCTTTTATTCTGTAGCTGAAATAAGTGCCACTTTGTAGCTCTAATAATGTAATGATAACAATTCTCTGCTATTCTACAAAACCAAAATTCTGAGTTTGTTCTTGTGGTTTTTTTGTGGACTTTTCCATTCCAGTTGTGCAACGAAAAATTATTGCTTCTCTGCACATTTTCAGGAAGCTATACAAAATTATCGAAATTCTCTTAATATCACAAACAAAATATATTTTTTTAAAATTTTAAATTCCAAGCATAAAATGGTGTTTTCCCCATAAATCATATAATTTATTCATTCAACAAATAATAAGGCTAAGCAATAACATCCTATGCCACTAATTTAGTGCCAGAGAACTTGAAGACACCCAAAATGCATCTGAATGCACATAGGAGTATCCAAATGCCAGTCAAGAAATGCTACCTTGAAGTTTAAACTCCTATTTTAGATCATTGCTTGAGGACAAAGTCGTCACAGACACATAGGCACCAATGACACCAAAGAGTTATGGCCCTATCTGACCATACCTTGATCATGAGGAATATCAAGAACATACTTTCCACTTTTTAAATTATAATCTAAGTACAATCACATAATTATAGAGAGGGATGTACATATAAAGAAATAAAGTACAGAACTTGAGAGTCTGAGAATATGGGAACACCCCATCCGGGGTCTCATGACCTCAAATTGAGAATCTCTCTTTCAGATTAAGATCTTTATTTCCTCTCCACTGAAATGCTAGCTGCTCCCTCACACAAACTGCTCTGGTTGCCCTGGATAAATACCCTGCCTGGTTTATTCCTCCTACCTCCTGCCCTCTATTCCAGGAATTAATTGATGCAGCAGTTGGATAAATACTGAATCTTTTTTTTATTCTCTGTCTTTATGCAACTTTTTGAACATATGCAATATATTTATAACAATGATTTTAATGTCCTTCTCTGCTAAGTCTAACATTTGGGTCAGTGTCAATTGATTCTTCTCCTTATGGCAGATCATGTTTCTTTGCCTCTTTACATGGCTGGTACTCTTTGATTGCATGCCAGGCACTGTGAATTTTTTCTTGTTGAGTGATGGGTATTTTTGTACGTCTCTAAGTATTATTGAGCTTCGGTGGGACATAATCACATTATTAGAAACACTTTGATCCTTTCAAGTCTTTAAGATTTGTTAGGTAGGATAAGAACAGTGTTTAGTCAACTACTGAGGCAAGACACTTTTGAGTACTCTACTCAGCACTGTGCACATCATAAGGTTTTCTGTTTTGACTGGATGAAACAGGCACTACATTCTCAGCTCTTGCTGAGTGCATGGCACGGCCTCTGATCCCTTTGGAGGGTTCTTTCCCTGGCCTTGGGTAGTTTCTCCATATGTGTGCGTTGATCAATACTCAGCTAGAATATGCAAGACCCTCTGTAAATCTCAGGTTCTCTCTCTCTCTCTCTCTCTCATCTGTCTCCATCTCAGGTCTATCTCCTCAACTCATGGACTCACCACCAGGCTCTGCCTGCATTTCCTTTCTAGCATCCAAACCTGGAAATTCCCTCACACAGTAAGCTAGGATAATCGGTGGGCTCATCTCATTTGTTTTCCATCTCTCAGGGATCACTTTTCTTCATTGCCTGTTGTCCTTTGGCTCAAAAACCATTGTTTTATATATTGTGTCTGATTTTATTGGTTGTTTTATGAGGGAGGGTAATCTAGTCCCTGTTATTCTATCTTGGCTAGAAGTAGAAGTCTGTTGTGGCTGCCACCTACTTAGTTGTTGTCTTTAGGTAGTCAGCCAGGTTTCCAGGTAAAATGTTAGGGATTCATGTGATTAACTGTACACCTCGGTAAATTCACTGAAAATCATTTAATTGTACACTTAAAATGGAGTGTTGGTTGTACGTAGATACAGTTGGAGCACTATGTATGTACTCTATGGACTACTTTGACAGAGTAGATTGTTGAATGTAACAAGATAAGTCAACTTGAGTGGTAATATATTTTGGGAAATCAGCTCACTACAAATTGTGACTGTAAACATTGTACT
>CAUYRT010005398.1:0-90235 GCA_963574885.1 Lepilemur ruficaudatus
TCTTTTTTTTTTTTTTTTTTGAGAGAGAGTCTCACTCTGCTGCCCAGGCTACAGTGAGTGTCGTGGCATCAGCCTAGCTCACAGCAACCTCAAACTCCTGGGCTCAAGTGATCCTACTGCCTCAGCCTCCCGAGTAGCTGGGACTACAGGCGTGTGCCACCGTGCCCGGCTAATGTTTTCTGTATATTTTTAGTTGGCCAATTAATTTCTTTCTATTTATAGTAGAGACGAGGTCTCGCTCTTGCTCAGGCTGGTTTCGAACTCCTGACCTTGAGCAATCCACCCGCCTCGGCCTCCCAGAGTGCTAGGATTACAGGCGTGAGCCACTGCGCCCTGCCCTTGTGGTTTATTTTTTGACTAGATTAAGAGTGAAACTGATGAAAATAAGTTGGAAGACTTCTTTTAATAAACTAGTATTTTGTCTTAGAATTAGGGGGGGGCTACAGCAGCATTGAGAAGGAAATAAATAAATAAAGAATTAGAGGGGGCATATAGTACAGGGCAAAACCAGAAAGGAAACAAGTGTTTCTAATGTTAGAATTTTTTTAAAGGAAGTAAACCCCACATTAAATCTTAGGACAAGAAATGATTGAGCCATGCTGCATGTTTTCATTTTTGGAGAATAGGAAAAGAAAGTAAAAATGGAGATGACCAAATGAGGACTATCATTTTGCCAATAAACAAATGAATAGTGCGAAATGGAAAATATTGAGGGGTAAGGGAGTTGGTGGTGTATGAGATGAAAGCTTAAATCTAAAAGCAGAGCAGGTAACACTGACGTGAAAGGGAAGATTGGGAGGGAAGAGTAGGAATGGAGAAAATCTAGGCAAGGCTGACAGTATGGAGACCGTCAAATATTATAGCTTAATTTAGCTACAGATAGCTATGCATTTGAAAGTTACTGTATAAGAGTGGGGGGGGGAGATATCATACCACAGGAAATACAAAGTATACAATAGAATGGTGTTCGAAATGGGGAAGAAAAAAAGGTGAGTTTTGGAGAGATTGTAGAAAGAAAAGTAGCAAGAATTAGGCGTGGTTAGGTGCTAGAAATTAGACATGAATCAAAATCTAAAAATACGTAAGGACTAAATGTAATGAAAAAAATTGGACAGTTTCATTTTTGCTGTTTATTAGAGTAAGCAGAATTTGAAATAACTTAAGCTAGGATTTTATTCATTTTTTACTTCCCTAATTATATAATATAAATAACTTGCTTGTGTTTCTTATGAAAATTTACTTGCTCCTTGGTGTATGTTCCTTCAGTGCATGGTGGTAAAATCAGCTGTATATATTCAGTTCTTAACAGCAATGTGCACATTATACCATACTGTACATTTAATTGATAGTTTATTAACTATTGGCTTAAAGAAATTTAAAACTAGTTTAAGATCATATTTGGCTCAAGGAATCTGGGTTTAAGACTAATCTATACATAACTAAGATGATAGTGTTGATGTCTCAGGTCTCAGAAGTAAAGATACCAATCTTCTTACTTTCCTTTTTGTATGTCCTGTTTTCTTATCTAACTTCTCTAATATGTTGCCTAATGTGACTTCCAAATATTATTTTCTTCTTTTTAATATTCAGTTTACTTAGTTTTTCTTAAATAGTTTTTTCTTTCTACTAAATAGAGAAATGAACCTGTGTCCTCGTCTGACAAGTAGTTTATTAGAAGTAGAGCTCACCTTTACTTAATGAGTCATCTAAAATCACTAAATAGAAACTTAAGTATAAATTTTATAGCGTAAATGTCAGGTATATTATCTGGGTAATCCCTGATTTCTGTTTGTTTAACACATGTAGTCCTGTGTATATGAAGAGACGGCCAACCCTGGACCTCCTCTCCTAGGGAAACTAACCAGGTTAACTGAATCCCGCCCAGCTTCCTCCTGTCACAGTTTCTTAGTGTCAGTAGTATGTATTTAGAGAAGAAAAGAGGAGTAGAGCTTTTTATATTACTACATATTGAAACTACATTTTGGGAAAAATGTGTATTTTCACCTAGGGCATTTAACCATATTTCATAATACTTCAAAATGAGACATGCATTCCAAGTTTGAGAGGACAAATCTGTAAGTTTTGAAACACAACCTATGAATTATGTACTTTTTTGTATTTTTCATTCTGATATAATTTTCTTGAAGGGAAAATTAGGAGGAGTGGCTAAATTTTTTTTTCAGGTGGTAGAGGTAGCATAATTCTGACCAAATAGCTTCAATACAATTGCATTAACCAAAAGAGATTTTTAGAACTTAAGTCAGTTTGCCTGGGGACTTTTAAACCACCAGTATTAGTGGGATAGTTTCCATTTTGAAAGCAGTATCTTATCTGAAGACTAAAACAACCAGGCAACATTTAAATTTTCATTTATTTCCCACTTTTACCACTTACTTTCTTTTTACCTCTGGGCCAGGGAGGAAGAAGAAATCAAACCAGGGGAATGTAGGCAGCTGGAGAGGAGTGTGTTGTGAGGCTGCTGGTTACACAAAGGAAGGAAACTAACATTTATTGATCTGCCATATGCCAGGCACTTTCTTAAAATTTTGACTTATGGAAGCAGGGATTTTCCTTAAATAAGTAATAATACTAACAATAATAGTAATAAGTAAAATAGCCCTTGTATATTGTTGTAAATTCAAACAGTACAAAAGTTATATCCTAAAAGTAAATGTCCCCTGTTAGTGACTAAGTGGCTCTTTAGAAATAGAGATAGCTGTAAAAACTTAAAAAATTTTTAAACTAGTGAAAACAAATCTAGCCAAAATAAAATTGAATTCTTACAGTTCAATAGTTATATTTCTTACCTCTTTATGATATTGGGTAGTATTATAGAATTTTAGAGCAGGTATTGTCTTAGATACCCTAGATTAGCAGTGCTGTATAACAGAAATAATGCAAGTCACATATGTAATTTTAAATTTTCTAGTAGCCATATTAAAAATCAAAAACAGGTGAATTTAATTTTACTTGTATATCTTATTTGACCCAGGATATCTAAAATATCATCATGTCAACATGTAATCAATATAAACATTATTAGGGATAGTTTATATTGTTTTTTTATATGAAATCTTTTTCACATGAACTCCAGTATATAATTTACATTTTATAGGACATTTCAATTCAGATGCTAAATTTTCATCAGAATCATTTGATCTGTATTTAAATTCATAAAAATTACAGTTAAAAATAGATTCACACTATTCTAAACGTTAGTAAACGTTTTCCAATAAAATCATTTTTCTCTGACATTTATACCTCTATTGATAAAGATGATATTTTAGAACAATTGATTTGACTCAGAAGCAAAAGCATATCAGTTTCAAAACATCTGTCCGAGTAAATCCACTAACTCTTGTGATAATTCAATATTATCAACATGAAATTGAAAGGGGCATCATGTAAACTGAAAATCAACTCTAAGTTTATCTGTCTCAACAAAGCATTCTTTGAATTTTTCTCATAAGTTTTGTACCTAATTTGTATAATGCTGTCTCTTCTGTAAATTAAAGTTGAAAAATATGTAATGATATTGATTTGTGTTATGGAAAGCTTCAATTTTAAACATAAATTCTTATACCTGTCTAGCTAGGTCACAAGGTTTTTTTCTCCTTGGATCCTCAAATTTAGCTCATTCATGTGCATTGTGATATAGGGGAAAACATGTAAATTACACTGAGATTTCTAAAAATCTATTTCTGGTTTACTCTTTGCTGAATATTGGTGTTTCTTTTATTTCAAAAATCTTGAATTAGAGTTAACAACACAGTAAATCTTTGTAAAACTCTTCCATGACTCAATCAACCAACATTGGCTAAAGAACATGCAGTTCTTAAATTCATTGTCTTCTATTTCTTTTACCAGTCCTATAAACTGGTGGTGGTTTATAACATTTGCACATGTATACTGAGCAATTTTAATAACTGCCTCCGTGATACAGTCTGCCTCAGGGCACGAACACTTGCAATATGTGTCACATAACGAAGTAATAAGGCAAATGAATCCACTACTGATTGAACGTTGTCTTGATAGAAACTAGCCTTTTCATGTCTGATGGTGACAGATGCAAAAAAAATTCAAAAAAATATCTACAGGAGATCAATTGTTTAAAGATTACAAATAGATGAAGGCATTTCTTTATAAATTTGGAAGTCATCTGAGACAAATATACTCAAGATATTAATTGGACAGTATCTGTTATAAAACTCATCTGAAGCTAAAAATAAAAGTACTCGCAATTTTTCAAATGTTACTTGACTGATCATTAATATTGTTAGAAAGGTCTTTTATTCACTGACAGTTGCTTGGTGGCTCAATTGAAGATCTTTCACTTTTTGTAAAATATTCTTTTTAATCTTTTCCTCATAATTTTAAAACATGATTTCCTTAATTGAAATAATTTAATTTTTCATTGCTCCATGCAAAAATGGTTTTCTATATTGACCAAGAATCTAAGCCATTTTAAAGCTGTGTATGCCTCCATTTGAAAGTTTAAAAATTTTCTATTCTTTTAAGCTAGAAAAATAATTTTATTTTAATTAAAATAAATATTTCAGTTACCTATTATGATTTACATATCACCGTAACTCATGCTGTCTGCATGAAATATTTCAATAAATTTTCTGTGCTACATTGTTGCATAGAAAAATCATTTGAACTGAATCATTCTTTTGACACAAACTAGACTGGTGATATGCTTTTGTGTATGGCTGGAAATGACACATGTACCCAGCTGCACTGCCATGTATCTTACACAATTTAATACTAAAAACAAAATACAGTTCTGCCAAACTATAATATAAAGTTGTGTCTAATGGAAAAAGATTCTATACTGACTGTTTCAGTTATTAATTAAAAATTTATATTAATTAAAATTTTTAAGAACTAAAATTTAGTTCCTGAGTTACAATAGTCACATGAGTGCAGCTGCAAAGTCTAGAACAACATATTCGCTTAAGTGAAAGTTTAGAGAAGGTAAAGCAACGAGACCCAATTGATCCAGACTAGTTAAGAACAAAGCAAAGTCATAAATAAGTCTATATGTCAATATTTGGAAATGTTACTTTAACAGATGTAAAGTTATTTTATTTTTTGTCACAAGATCCTAATGTCTAAATAAAGTAATTTTATATCATAGGCTGAATCCATGTCATACTGAAAAGGATTTCTTTAATAAGAAATAAATCGGTTATTTAATTTAATTTGAAACGATTTATTTCTTTAAACAAGACAGCCACTTTTTTGTGGCAGTCGGGTACACTTTTCAACTAGATATGACATCCTGTAAATACATGGAAAATGATCTGAATTTGCTCTTAGACGTCATTTCCCAGATGAGCACTAACAATAGGAGTTATGTTTGGTTTGAATTATTAATACAAGCATAAATTTATGCAAACATAAGATGAAAATGTAAGTAGGAAATAGAATAACAATGCAGTTTCATTCTTCAGTGAGTGCTTACGGTTCATGGGGCTACCAAGTGCCTTAAGCCCAAATTTACAGACAAAGTAGGTCTTACCCTCTTAACATTTATGCTGAGAGGGAGCAAAGAATTAAGCCTTTTTACTAATTTAATTCCTTTATGTATTTGTTATCAAATCAATGAAGAATTTATTCTCCTGCCAGTGGCACTTTGATAATAGAAAAATGGTCCAGAATGTAAAAGATTGCTTTTGCTATTTGTGGAAATGTTAGGAATTGACCCTGGGGACTTGTAGAATACCTTAGAGAAATCTTGATGACAGCATGGGTGGTCAGCTAATGGGGGGGATGTGTTCAGTAATTACATATATGACATTGTCGTCAAAATTTTCAGAAGCATTTACTTAAAATTTTCATTCCTCTGAATAAAAGACACAATCCACGCTTTTGTGTGTAATCTTTGTTGTTTATTACTTTCCCCTGCCCCTTTCTCTTTTTCTTTATAGACTGATTTCAGATATGTAAGAGATTTTTTTCTTGGATTCTGCTAGAGATGACCTAATTTTTACTAATTGCTGTGCTTTCAAAGTTTTGTTTGCTCAGAATGGCAGTGTTATTTTTATTATCCTTTGGTAGTTATAACAAGTGGTTTTATACAAAGCTGCACGTTCAAAAGAATATCTTAGTGCCAGCTTGTAAGTTGTTTTCGTTAAAATTGGTCTTATCCCAGGAAAAAATTAAATGCTAATACGAAAGTTAAAGTTTATTATGTGTGATTCCCTTATATTATTTGCTGTAATTGACTTGCTAACACACATACACACACATTAATGTCAGTTTTAAAAAACACCTTAAACATTTCTCTTCGAAGCACCTATCAGTTTCCTTAAAAATACAGCCACTGTGTCATACTTTCTGTTTTCTGGCACCTCAGAATGAAAGATTTGTTCTTCCCAAGTCATCTGAATTCAATTTATTTTAATTAAACTGGTTTAAATGTACTGCTTTAATGTCAGTTTTTCTATTTCGATATCCCTATAGGTTAATTACCCTTTCCCTGCTTTTCGCTTAAATCTCCCCTCCCCCAAATTCTCCATTAATCTAGGTTGGGAAGTGTCACCTTAAAGATTTAGGCTTAATGCTATGTGAAAAGAACCAGTGCTGTTTATTTCATTTTCCATGTATTATGCACTACTAAAAAGAATGTAATGCATGTAGCAGCTTATTTCATTTTCAAAGGAAGAATTGAAGGGCTTTTGAATAAAAACATGAAAAGAAGCTGGTGTTCATTGCCTACGTGGCTTTTTAAGAAGGCTCTTAAAAAACATTCCATTGTGGACTCCAAGTCCTCTTTAAACTTACCACCAACAGTAACTGCCTGCAGAGCCATGTGATCATCTTGGCAGCAGCTAGGCCTTTTGGTGATTTCATTACTGTGGTTTCCTCAAGCTCCTTCTACACATTGATTAATATTTTCCTTGCAGTTATCGCTGTGATGATTTTGTGGTTAATGACACGAAGCTGGGACTGGTACAGAAAGTCAGAGAACACTTACAGAACTTGGAAAAGTAAGTAGTGGACCTTGGGAAAGAGAAGGGGGTCAAGTGGGGTTGAGGGCTCTTCTAGAATTTTTGAATGGGATTTTTGTTTGTGAGTTTCATAACTTCATGTTTTTAATGTGATTGAAATGATAAACCTTGGGTTTGGATATCTGAAACTTTGCCCATAGTTAATGGTTATAGCTCTGCCTTTATTTTGTTTAATATTTGTCATAAACCATATCCCAGGACCCAAGAGCCTATTTTTAAATTATTACCCACCAATTTATAAGCTTCATTTATTTGCAAGGGGGATTTTTAGAGGTACAAGGAAAGAGCAGAAAACAATATATGATCATGATAGAGTTACCTTTGGTGTTAGAAAATCTCTGTCAACACTTATGTGTTATGAGGACTGCTTAGAAGCACTAAGATTTATGCATTATTTTTAAGGGAAATTAGATGTAATTATATTGTCCACTTTGCATCTGTGCAGTAGCACAGGGTCTGAGTTTCTTCTTTTCCTTTTTTGTTAGGGGCAGTGTATACCACTTGAAATTACAAGGAGCTGTGAATACTTTGTTATCATAAAGAAATTAAAATTTTGTATGAATAGACTTCTCTTGCTCTAGCCAAATAGCTTATTCAGATAAAACTTTTAGTGGACCCTAAATTGAAGCTGAAGACAGAAACTTAACTAGCAATGCCTGTGGAGCTATAGTGGATTGAAGCATGGCCCAGGAATGACTGCTGACTCAAGTGAAATCTGTGTGAATCACCCCAAATCATTAAATACCATCTAATTTATTTTGGCAGTTGATGTGTAGAAGTTGTGAGAACATGCCAAAAGCAGGGGTCCCTTAACAAACTTAAATGTAAAGCCAACGGAATATTACGGAATTGTATACTGAGAGTAAGTTAACTGAGTGCAACACTGTATAGTGTTTGTTAACCACAGTCTTTATGTATGTCTCATTGACTAAATAGGTTGTAAAACTGATAAGAGAAGAATAATGATTTCTTTAAAATCTAAAATAATTAAAATGCTTTGAGTTTCAATACCTTTTGGCTTGTCATCTTTTGGCTCCTTTCTTTTTCAAAGTGCTTTAACATGAGCCCTGCCTAGGATTAGAGACACAGGTACAGATACACAGATTCAACATATTTAATTTTGTCTGAAATTATAATAAAATGTGGAGTAGGAGATTCCTACAATAATTTATGTAGCATTGCTCTTTGGTGTAGTGATGCCATTTTAAAGATCTTACTAACTTGATTCTTTGTTATAGAAATGGTTAGCTACTAGAATTTTTTTTTTTGCCATTTATAGTTTTCTCTAAGAAAAGACTACCCTCTCAATCTAAAATGAATTAATCAGAACTAAGTCAAAGGGAAAAGAGGGCATTGGAGAACTTGCATGTGTTTATACAGTTATGCAATCTTTTATTTCCATTGACCACTTCAGGTAAAAGGTGTCCCAGATCACCTTGTCCACACTTCTGCTTGGCGCCACTGAAAAATCTACCTTGTGATCCATTTCCTATGTTGGAAAACATTACTTAAATTCATTTTTATGTTTTGCAAACATAGGCCTTAATTTGTAGAGGAATTTTTAAACTATGATTACATTTGTGTTTTACTTAATTTTAGACCATTCTGCATATCCTGTAGAGCAGCATTGTCCAAGAGAACTTTGTGCAGTGGTGGAAGTTTTCTATAATCTGCACTAATATGATGGCCACACTTGAAAAGTGGCTAGTGCAATTGAGAAACTGAATTTAAAATTTTTTAATCTATTAAGAGAAATGGGGGCAAGATATGATACCTTTATCAAAATTGAGAAAGAAGTAGCATTTGAGATTCACTGTTAAATTTGAGAATACTTGTGTCAGAGCAGGGTTTTCCTTTTGTTGTGAGGAATGAGTTTTTTGGTTTTTGAAGCTTCACAATCAATTAGGCAGATGGAGATGTAGGGGGAGGGAGTGTCTCACAGAAGACAGACCTGGCCAGCTTTGCCAGGACCAGTGGGGACTTCCAAGGAAGTGGAACTTCTCGGTTAACTTCAAATATTTGCAGTGTTGCTAACCAAAGTTTTCATGCACACTGGGCCTGACTGGTCACTTTGTGGCCTGACTGCGCAGCCAGGCACAGCTCAGTGCTCTAGATGATGGGGGTGGCTCTAGTTCATTCTTTAGTCTGCTGTGTAGCATGTATGTATTAATGTCTTTTTCACTGTTTGTGTTTTAATAGCTCCACTTTCACAGCTGACAGGCATAGGAAAAGGAAACTTTTGGAAAATTCATCACTAAACAGCAAATTATTAAAAGTAAATGTAAGTAATTAAAATTTATTTAACTGTAAGAGTTAGTTGAGATCTAATGACTTTTATTACAACTCTTAACATTTAATGTTACTCATTATAAACTTTTATAAATGTGTCTTGGGTTTGGGGTATTTTACAAACGTTTGCCACTTGTACTGATGATTTTTGATGTGACCTCAGTGTGGCTGTCTGTCAGTGCCTTCTTTCCATCAGAGTTACTACTGCTCTTCTGCCTTAGGAAGTAGTTCATTCTTATGTCTTTTTAGCCAGAAAACCAAGCTTTAGTCTTTAAGACCAAGTCTTTAAGTTCAGGTAGTATTTTAAGGTACACACCCTGTTGCTAGGAAAACATATTATACGTCGGTCATTTATGCATGGCTAAAGGTTAGAAGTTTGGGGACAAAAGTACTTGGAAAATATATTTGTATTTTTCAATTTCTGTTTTAATAGAATTTTGTAAAGGCATTAAATCTTAAATTTTATTTCTTTTAAGGATTTTCCTGGATTTTTTTTTTTTTGGCATTGTGTACTCCATTGAACTTATTGTTATTGATTTCCTCATAAGCTTTCAGTAAGATCCTCCCATTTAGAAAAATCCCAGGATCAGAAACAGCCTTCTAAAAATATACAGACATTTACACAGAGACTAGAAAGAGAGTTTGTTTGAAATATTCATTGGATAAAGGACCATTTCCAAATTGGCTTGGCGCTAGAGTTTCAAATAGAGGCCTTTGCTTATCTTTGATGTTTGAAACAGTTGGCCTTCCCTTGGCGTTACTGATGGCCTCCTCTTGTTCATTTTACAGGGAAGCACCACTGCCATTTGTGCCACAGGCCTTCGGAATTTGGGGAACACATGTTTCATGAATGCCATCCTTCAGTCACTCAGGTAACATTACAGTCGGAGCTTAGGTATCTGACATTAAAGGTTATGAGCCAAGGCTCCAGCTTCAGATCTTGGCTCTGCCACTAACTCAAGCCATTTGGTTTGGAGCAAGTTACCTTAGTTCCCTGTGCCTCAGTTTTCTCATTGGTAAAATTGGGGGAAATAGTTCCTATCTCAAATGGTAGTCGGGAAGAAGATTAAATACTATAATTTGTCTAAAATGCTTAGAGCAGCGCCTGGTAGTAAGTAACTGTTGGCTGTTATTGTTTGTTTCCCATTGCTTCTTGAATAGACTAGAGCAAGGGTCAGCAAACTCTTTCTGTGAAAGGCCAGATGGTAAATATTTTAGTCTTTTAGACCATGGTCTCTCTCACATATTCCCTCCCTGCCTCCCCTTTTTTTAAAACAACACTTTAAAAATATAAAACTCTCCAACAAGCCATGATTTTTTGGGAAAATAAAAAATATATATATATAACTCACTTTGAGAACTCCTTGGCCGAGGGCTAGTTTGGCCTATGGGACATAGTTTGCAAACCCCTGGGCTAGAAGGACCCTTGTTCAAGAGAGCTTATTTCAATGATTAGTTGAGTTTCAAGCATGGTCATGAGGTCAGATGTTTAGAAGATCTTCAGAATGCCAACTTGCACAACATGGTGAGACCCCTGTCTCTAAAACAAATGAAAAAAATCAGCTGGGCATTGTGGCACATGCCTGTATCCCAGCTATTTAGGAGGCTGAGTCAGGAGGATTACTTGAGCCCAGGAGTTTGAGGCTGTAGTGAGCTATGACTGCACCACTGTACTCTAGCCGGGCAACCAAGCAAGACCCTTTCTCTTAAAAAAAAAATCTTCAAAATTTAAGACAAGTAGTAAAAATAAAATAACCATCAAATCTGACCTCAGTTTTGTAGAAGAACTTATTTTGAAAGTTGTATACTTTTAGATTTTAATGAGGTATCAAAGGCCAGAATAAATTCTTTTCTCAAGGTCACATGGCTAATAAGGAGCAGAAGCCATGTTTGGTCTTTTTGAAGGTACTGCCTCTCACTTTATTCTTGCTCAAAGAAGAAATTCTAGTTACTACTGAATTCTCCTTATGATTCTATATAGTGTATCTAAATAAAATGGTTTCATGGTTTGTCTTTATTGAAGGAAATTATTGAATACCTGGAAACAAGCACCCTGAACAGAAAGAAATGATGACAACCTATAGATGAAGGGAAAATTGGGGACCTTTATGAACATAGATTTTAAGTTCTTTGTTGATTTCTACAAAGTCATCTGTCTGTACTGTCCATATTATAGAGTGAACGAAGAACCATAGTGAAGAAACTCAGTGTAAGAGATTGCATTGAGTACAGTTTAAATGAGACAATTGAAAAATCACACTTCCAAAATTCATATGTAGGTTTCATAGAACTTTATGGACCTATTAAATTATTTTCTTTCTTTCTTTCTTTTTTTTTTTTTTAAATAATCTTTTTCCTTCCTTTTAAAATAGTAACATCGAGCAGTTTTGCTGTTACTTCAAAGAACTGCCCGCTGTGGAGTTACGGAATGGGAAGACAGCAGGAAGGAGAACGTACCACACCAGGAGCCAAGGGGACAACAATGTGTGAGTTATAAGCATGTGTCCTTTCTGGCTTTGAGCTATAAAACAAATGACTCTCACTGATGATTTCCATTGTATTATGTGAGCTATAGGCACATATATTTAAAAAAATTCTTCTAAAAATTATGTGTAAGTATGTAGCTGGCAATCTTAATCGTTGGAATTTTGTGTTTCTCTTTACTGTAACAGGCAGGATAAATTTAGCACTCTACTTGTCGGGTCTTTGCAGATGTGGGCACTCTAGAATTGACATGTACTAGGTGTCGACTAGCTTGAATATCACTAGTCTGTGTGAATTGATGTGTCTAAGAGTGTTAGGTAAGCCTGTCTTGCATAATTAAATTAATTTGTAGTCAACAAATTAATTGCGGGGCAATACAGTCAATTTTTGGTTGATATGGAGAGGGGAAAAAAACGGACAAGTGATTATTAAAGACCAACCCTGTATTCAAATTCAGTGCATCTCCTACCTTATTTGATGTTCAGAAGGGGTATCATCATGATTGTAAGGGCCGTATTTTTGATATCTTGGCTTTACAGCCCCTTTCCAGAGGGGACATGACTTATGTATATATTTAATGTTTTCTCTGCCTGCCCATCCCCACTCCCA
Source organism: Lepilemur ruficaudatus (assembly GCA_963574885.1). NCBI lineage: Eukaryota > Metazoa > Chordata > Mammalia > Primates > Lepilemuridae > Lepilemur > Lepilemur ruficaudatus. The sequence goes on from CAUYRT010005398.1 coordinate 12,399, forward strand.
CACACCTCCATCCCCACCTACTCTGAAAAGGCATCTTAGGATCTGTGTCCTGTGTCAGTGGCTGAGGCAGAGCAGGACAGAGCATGTTTGAGTGGTGGGCATTGTGGATAGACCCACAGTGGGGATACTCTGAAGCCAGGCATTGGAGCAGGGTGGAGGGACATCGCACATGTGGTGTTTGCAGGGAGTTTCCTTTGGTAGCAGTGTGGAGGATGAGCTGGAAAGTGTCTGCATTCAAGGAGGTTTCTCACTCTATAGTAATTGGGTTTGGGGGAGGTGGATAGCAGTGAAATGAAAAGGAAAAAATACATATGAATGAAAGTTAAGGGAAGAATTAGTAGTTCTTGATGCATCAGTGTCATTTATGATTTAGTTATAGACTGCAGAAATCGCCTCTGGCTGATTTTGGCAGAAAAGGAATTTATTGAAGGGCTATTGGTGAGCTACCCATTACTGAATGGGTGGAAAACCAGTCTGGAGTTGAGGCAGCAGCACTACAGCTACAGTCACCCCACTGAACTGTCCTGTAAGGACACCGCTGCCTCCGTTGCCCAGCACAGCGCTGGAGTTCCTATTGCCAGTGCTGCTGGAGATGGGTGCAGGTAGATGCTGCTGCTGCCCCTGGACCCTGGGTGATGTTCCCTGCTGCCACTGCAACCAGAGAGGATTTGGTGCTGTCCCTGCTTCTTTGTGTCACTAACACCTGCTTCAACCGGGCAGAACCCAGGTTATGTGCCTGTTCTATGACTACAAAGGAGAGAGAGCAGCTGACTCCTACCAGGAGGCTTAAGGTGGGGAATTCCCCAGATATAGGAGGAGGGTTCAGGTCCTAGAAAGTCAAAAGTCTGATTTGTATCCCAGATGCCTACTAGATAACAAAGGTTGAGCTTCTCTGAGATACCAATCAGGTATCCAAGAGTATGGTGTTTATATTGACAGATAGAGAAATTGAAGTTGGGGAGGTATATCAGTTTAGCTACATGCATAGAAAACCAAAATCAACAGTGACTGAAACATCCATGGTTTGTGTTCTCATGTCAAAGCCAGAGTTTATCTATCTAGGGCTGTTTGAGAAAGTCATCATGCTCCTTCTAGCTTTCTGTTCCACCAGCCCTAGGGCAGGGCTCGCATTCACATCGTCCAAGATAGTGCTGGCACTGCATCCTCATGTCCTCATTCCAACCAGCGGGAAGAAGGAGGGGATTAATATGAAGGACTACTCTTTCTCTTTAGGAAATTTTGCAGAATTTGGACACCCTCAGTTTTTTATTCTGAGAGTTTATATGCCCAGCAAAAAATAGGAGTTGCATTCCTATGAAAGAAGGGAATGGATGTTGGGTAAGAGTAGGGAGAGTGCAGAGAGTAGGAGGTACTCAGCAGTTTAGTACACATGGAGATTGACGTGGCGAGAGGAGCCGCAGTAGGAAATTCCTTCTGGAAACTGGAGGAACCTGAATAAAACTGGTCATGAGAAAATCTGACTTTCAGATTTGGATCTGAGAGCCCCTGGTGCAGAGCTGAGTGTGGAGGCTTTGTGGCCACATGTGCCCTCTGAGGCGGAGATGAGCAGAGGGGCCCACGCTGGGGGCTGGGAGTGCCGTGAGGGGCGGGGAGACGGAGAAAGGGAGCCTGTGGCCTGTTTTAAATTTTTAAAATGTACATTCTTGAGTAATTTGGCTTGTAACTTATCTATTACTTTGTCATTTGTGTGTGTGTGTATTTTTTTTAACTCGGTGTACAAATATGGCAGTGCTTTGGCACACTCAGTTAACCATATGGTTAGAAGAACTAGTTTTGTCAGTAATTACTGCTACTTATGTAGGTTTTTGAGATGCTCTTAGTTGTCAGACTTAGTTCAGAAAAAACCAAACCCTTTTTAAGCTTTTGTTTTTTATTTATTATGTATTTTACACAATTGGACATGCATTGAAATAGCCTCTCACTAATGCTGAGGGTATTGTCCCTTTGTCTTTTCCAGGTCTTTGGTAGAAGAGTTTAGAAAAACACTCTGTGCTTTATGGCAAGGCAGCCAGACTGCATTTAGCCCAGAGTCCTTATTTTATGTTGTTTGGAAGATTATGCCGAATTTTAGGTAAGTATGATTTAAAGAAAGATATTTTTAAAATATTAGCAATTTATACTGTTCCTAAAATAATTTCTGATGAAGTGGTGGCATTGTAAATATTCTAAATAATAAAAACTGGTTTGGTTTGTTTTTTTTAGAAGAAGAGCAGAAATTGAATACATCTGACTAAACAAATGTGTTTATTTAAATAATAGACATTAGAAATGTCTTTAACAAAGGGTGGAGTGTTTTGTTGTTACAAAAATAAACCCCTTATAAATAACTTATGTGCTCCAAGAAAACATACGGGACAAAATTTCCTTAATTCTTTCACAATCTTATAAAGAATAACTACCATCATACACTGTCTTATTATTCCAACCAAAAAAATCCATATGTGATCAGTGAAAATTCATGGTATTATAGTAACTGTTCTGATCTGAGTTCTCAAGCTCTTGGAAGACTGTAGTCAAATCCATTAGGATTCACCGTCCAGAAGGCAGCTGCCCGCAGCCTAGCCATGGCGTGCTGCGTTGCTGGTGCGCTCTCTCTAGCCTCACGGTCAGAGGGGTCCAGCCTCTTCTCCCACGTCAGTCGCCCCTGTAGGGAGTCAGGTAATAGCAGATTTGGGGCACTGCAGGTATTTGACAACAGCTTTTGCCACCTTCTGCTGACTTTATTCTTCTGAAGCAAGGATAATCAGGAAGGAATCTTACTAGTCATGATTATGGCATCTAATACACATCCTTCTCCTTTAAAAAACAACTTGGTGTAATAAAACTTAATGCTATATCTTCCTGTATTGCCTAATAGATATATTTTTAGTATAGAGAAATGTTTAAAGATAGTAACTTTAAAGGACTGCAATTTGTTGCCTTGCTAAACAGTCTAACCTTGAGGATCTAACATGAGTAACTATTTTAACTCTGGTCGTTATTTTGAAGGAAACTTCTTTTATGTATCATGCCATTTAAATCTTCCCTTAGGAGAGACTAATTTTATAAGAATTTTAGAATGTCTGGACTCTATGTAGGAAAGGTAGAAATGACTGTTAACCACTAGTGAGGTGTGGACTTAATATAAAATTTCTAACATAATCGCCTATCGATAAAGATTTAATCTTTGTGTCTTATTATACAATAATAGTTTCCATTTATTGAATGCCTACTGTGTGCCAAATGCTAAATATTTTATATCTGATCTTCACTTAAAAACAAGAACAAAATTCCAGCCAACGTGGGAAGTGTTACCCTCCTTTTAGAGGTGTGTGAGACAGGGAGGTGTCTTATTCCTATTAGGTATGCAGGGTAAGATTCTTATGGCTTGCCTATGTGGAAGCACACCAGTCTTGAGTTATGTTTACATTTATTTACAAAACTAAGAAAGCAGAAGCAACTTGTTCAATCTTATACATCTAAGTAGGTGTTGTGACCAAAATTAGAATCCAGCTTTGCAGAGTTGGTTAATAATAGACGTGTTGACAGTAATTTGTCCACATGCTTTGAGTGAGGCCCACTAATTTTATAGTTCTCCTTGGTCCCCATGGTGACCAAGGTCCCCCATTCTGAGAAGTTTAGAAATATATTTTTATACAACAGCATTCTACTTTTCCTCTAAGTCTTGTTACATCTCTGCCCTTTCTAGTTTCTGTAGCCCAACTATGAGCATGATTTAGTTTTTTAGTTGCTTAATTTCAACATTCTAAATTCCTACTGATGAAGGGAAAGAACTATTAGAAAAGGTAACCAGATTGAGGAATTTAGCCTGGAGTCTCTGGGGGTGATTTCTGATACACATGAACTCTTGATCACCAATAAGAATAGGCTGCTTTATATTCTCAGCTGGGCTTTCTCTCACTTCTGTAGTAATTGAGATTGTTGCCTATTTTCATGTAATCAATGAATAATTTTCCTGTTGGTTAGATCAAGGTCTTAAGATTATATCATGGGTAAAGTTTAGTGCAAGATCACTGCACAGTGCCCAGGAGTGAGGCAGGGAGGTGGGCCTTTCTTCTTATGGCTCTCATTCCTATTGTGTATGCAGGGTAAGATTCTCATAGCATGCCTATGTGAAAGTGTGTGAGTCTTCAATTATGTTTATATTTATTTATAATCCCAAAGTAACATTTTTTTAAGTTTAGAAAGCCCATTTTCCTTGCTTGAGCCTTTGGAGTGAAATATGAGGACTCTGAAATACAAACACACATCTAGAAGTAGGGAACAACTTTCATTTAATAAATGAATGCAGAAGAATATACGCTCTCAATGTAACCAACAGCTTTGGATATAGAAATCATCAAGCCTATACTTTCATTTTTCCCACTCAAATCAAAAGCCTAGCAGGGGAAATTTTCCTGAAGTTTTGACCTCTTCCAACATACATGTCTACTTTCCATACTTCTTGAGACTCCCTAGTGTGCCCAGCTCCTTCTGTCCTTTTTGTTTTCATAAAATACTTTAAAGTTTATTTTTTTTAAATAGGCAAAAGTATACACACCTCAAAATTCAAAAAGTAAAAAGAAATATGTACTGAATGTTTTTTCTTTTGTTCTGTTCCCTAGCCATCTGGGTCTGTTTTCTGGAAGCAACATAGGAAGCAACGTAGTTACTAGATTTCTCTATATCCATTCAGTGATATTCTGTGTACATACATTAGCAAGTGTGTGTTTGCGTTTATGTAATTTTTAACATAATTGGCAATGTGTCATTTTTTCTCTACTCTGAGATGATTCATATCAGTGTATAAATAACTTCCTCAGACCATGTTATAGTTGTTTCATAATTCATTTAATAATCCCCACCAGTGGCTTTATGGATTGTTTCTAATCTTTCCCTGTTCCAAACAGCATGCCAGTGAATGGTCTTATATATACATATGCAAGGATCTGTAAGAGTAATTGCTAGCTTAAAGGGTATGTGCTTTTATGATTTTGATAGTATTTTCTGCTAGCCTTTACTAATCCCCGTTTTTCTTAACATGATTTTGTCTTGTTTTAGTTTCTTCGTATGGCATGTGCTTCTGCCCACAGTGTCTGCCTTGTGGTCCCTGTCTTTTTCTTTAGGATCCAGCTTAGTGCTAACACTCTTCAGGAAAGTCTCTTGATAATTCAAATCAGATCATTTATGTACAACCTGATTGAATATATTTGCCTTGACTTCACAAAACAGAACTTTCTGTAGTTTTTTAAAAAAATCAGTTCTTATTGTAATTAATGTTTTAAAATGGTGGATGAATAAATTACTGAAACATTATTCTTATATTTTCTAGCTGTCCTTCTTGGCTTTATAGGCAATATATGCATGTAATATTTTAATGATAATATTTGGGGATATTTATGCTGTTGGTATTTTATATTTAAACCATATTCTAGCTAGAAATTTTGCTATCATATTTGTGTGTTTGAGTTTATAAACACAAAATCATTTTTGTCATTTTCACCTTCTGACATTTTTGTCTTGAAGAAACCTAGCCGTGATTGGTGCCAAATACTGGACAGGAATAGCTAAATTTAACTTACTTCGGTTTGCAGGTACTTTGGCCAAAATAATAACTTAGAATTCTCTTATGAATGTTAGAGTTACTTTAAATATGAACAGAAGCTAAAATTCTAATGTATCGCAGGCATTTTAGATTGTGAAAGGTTGCGGAGAGACAGTGGCCCTGGTGCTCCTGGGCGTTGTGCTTTAGCGGTGTTCCTCTCTTGGCTGTTGAGAAAGGTTGCTTCAAGATCCTTGAGACTTTGTGTTTGCAGTGTGCTCACCAACTATGATTCTTCACAAGATTTTTTATGACATAGGTTTTCTGTTGCTCCTTCTGTGGATATTAAGGAGAAGTGGTATTCTTTATATGAGGTCGCAAATAAGTAAAGAAAAGTGTTAAAATTGGAGCCACTGTTTTTTCCCTGTCATCTTTTTTCTCTTAATTCTGATCTGTTATAGAGACACCAGTTGATTCTTCCTAAATTCATTTCCTCATTAATTCTCAAACAGTTGTTGGGTGACATTGCTGAAATATGTATACAAAACATAAACACTGCACCTGAATCCTGTAACATGATTATAAAGCAAGAGAAACCTAAATTGACTACAGAGTAAATTCTGAAGCCTGGATTATATAATTTGGGAGATAATTAAAAAGATAACTGAAATTTGTTGAATTTAACATACTAAATAACGTTTATTAAGGCTTTTAGATAAGTCCATGAATTGATACATTTAAATGTTTAAAAATGGAATTATAAATATTTCTTCAATCAGAATTAGAGAAGCAGAGACTATTTTCTGGTAACTTTCCCAAGTTGCAACAGAAACCCATAACCTACCTTGTAGAACAGCTGAGTGTTCCATGATCTCAGGTAGGTTAAAGAAAATGTGTTTGTAATGGTATAGAAAACATTAGAAAATAATATATTTTGATACAAGAAGAGAGAATCATAGTGTGGTTGGAAACATTACATTATACATTAGGCAGATTTAAAAAAACAATTAACCTGGATAAGTAGAACTAAGAGGCAGATTGTTTTTTTAAAAAGGGATGGATATGTTTTCACCTGATGAAAATGCAAGGTACTGGTTTTCATGATACATTTTAGGAAAATGATGACTTGAATATTGGATTATTTTGGGGAGAGAATTAGATTTTTTGTATGTGATAGAATTTCAGATATTATAACCTAAAAGATTTTACCTTTGAGTCATGAAAAAATGGATGTTGTATAAGTTTAAAGCACCTCCTTAGATATATAAAGGAACTACCAGCTTTGCTTTTGACTGTGAATTTTAACATTTTTATTCATTTGAGCTTTAGAAGAAATGCTTGAACATATATTGATACTTAGTTGCTAAATAGTTAAACTATAGTGAAATGCTAAAGTGATTTCTGACTTTTAAGTTCCATTGATTAGGGAGATTATTTTCATAATTAATAATTTCCTGGAAAAATTTTAGGAAAAAGGGGAAAATATATATTGAGGGAAATTCTGGTTAAAAGGAATTTTGTTTGTGGAACCACTGCCTGGAAGAATGATGGAAGTTTTGACTCTTAAGACCAGAAAAACTTAAAATTTGAGAGAAACTGCCATGCTAGCAAAATGTAGACAGAAGTCTTTTCTACTGTGGTTTTATAAAAGTACTTCATATAACATTGCTTGATTTGTTTTATCTAAATGACCATCCAGCTGTACCAGTTTTGTTTTCTGTCCATCTTCATTACTGTTCACTTGTCATTGATCTGTATTAGTGTAAGAATTCCGTAGGGTTTCCTGTCTGAATATAGTATAAGAAGTAACCTAAGAACATGTTGTTATATATATTCAAATTTTAGGGCCTGGCACGGCGGCTCATGCCTGTTATCCCAGCAGTTTGGGAGGATAAGGTGGGAGGATTACTTGAGCCCAGTTTTAGGATACAGCATAATTATATATGAGTCAATGTGTTTTTTAAAAGTATTTATTTGTTTAACAACGTTAACTGCCAAGTGAGTTGTATTTAAGTCACGCTAGTTTTGAGCCCAGGGCCTTGTGAAGCAAAACATGGGCAAAACCCTGTAGTTGGTTTGTGAAAATCTTACTTGTTGATGTTCTTATTGTTACAGTTAATATTGACATTTTAATTCTAAAACCATGGATTAAATGAATAGAAGTCAATAAATTTCATTTTTCTATTTATGTTTACCTTTAAATTACACATAAGCTTTGACAAGTCAAGAAAAACATTTTACCCTTATGAACTATTTTTCAAGTTTTCACATTACTTTTTTATGGTTTTATGTTGAAAAACCACAAAAAACCTTAAAAATAACAAATTTTTCATTAAATTAGAAAGGATTGTTTTGTTTTTTAAGTTTTTTTTTTTTTTTTTTTTTTTTGTTGTTGTGACAGAGTCTCACTCTGTTGCATGGGCTAGAGTGAGTGCCGTGGCATCAGCTTTAGCTCACAGCAACCTCAAACTCCTGGGCTCAAGCAATCCTTCTGCCTCAGCCTCCCGAGTAGCTGGGACTACAGGCATGTGCCACCATGTCCGGCTCATTTTTTCTGTATATATCTTTAGTTGGCCACTTAATTTCTTTCTTTCTATTTATAGTAGAGACAGGGTCTCACTCTTGCTCAGGCTGGTTTCGAACTCTTGACCTTGAGCGATCCGCCCGCCTCAGCCTCCCAGAGTGCTAGGATTACAGGCGTGAGCCACCGCGCCCGGCCTGTTTTTGAAGTTTTTATTATTCTATTTTTGTAATAAAATACCGTGGCACCATGGAAAAATTTTTTTTCTAGTGTGGCAGTCAATGTGTGGAAAGATGCCTTTTGAATCAGAGGTTAGAGAATGTAAGGCATCTCTAACTCTGTAGGTAAAGTCCTTTCAGCCAGTGTTTAAAAATTAATATCAGTTGGGCGTGGTGGCTCACGCCTATAATCCTAGCACTCTCTGGGAGGATCACTTGGGTCAGGAGTTCAAGACCAGCCTGACCAAGAGCAAGATCCCATCTTTACAAAACATAGAAAAATTAGCCCAGCGTGGTAAGCGCATGCCTGTAGTCCCAGCTACTTAGGAGGATCGCTTGAGCCCAGGAGTTTGAGGTTGTAGTGAGCTATGATGACACCACTGCACTCTAGTCCAAAACAAGACTCTGTCTCAAAAAAAAAAAAATTAATAGCTTTCAATCTAAGGAGTTAGTTTTAAATTCCTTCTTTCTTACAGTGGTAGTTTATACCTGGTTTTCTGGTGAGGTTAAGAGGTGAAATCGTGACATTTTAGCATCTTTTAGCGAGCTTATATGGGACAGTGGGAGGATTCAGAGTCCACCAGGAGACACAGGTTTAGTTCCATTTCTGTTTCTCTCTTACTGTAGGACCTTAGGCAAGTCACACACCCCTTTTTTTTGGTCCCGCAACTTCCTCATCTCTGCAGTGAGGAGGTCAGCTGAGGAAACCGTTGTAAGTCCAGTTCTAGTATTCTGTGGTGTTCAAACTTGCTTTTAAGTAGAATTCTTTCCTGAAGAGAAATTTACGTATTGCCCATGGAGCTAGTGGGTTTGAGGGTATGGAAGCCTGGCTGTGCTTGTGAGTGCAGGGCTGCTGGCCTTCTCAGTGCCTCACCCTCCAGCTCGTGTGGCTGGGCAGGCAGAGCCTCCCCAGTGACCGAGTGTTTCTGTTTGCTTCAAGGGGCTATCAGCAGCAGGATGCCCACGAATTCATGCGCTATCTTTTGGACCACCTACACTTGGAACTCCAGGATGGTTTCAACGGTGTTTCCCACTCGGCAATTCTTCAGGAAAATTCGACTCTGTCTGCAAGTAACAAATGTTGCATGTAAGATTTAGTTTCCTTTTGCTTTCAGGAGGGCCTCAGACGTTTCTGTTGGTTTTACTATGTGTCATATTTAAATAGAAGGTAGAGGTGTTTCCTGGACATTTGCTGAAACTTGTGTGCACTTGAACTTTGTGAGCAACTGGACTAGCATGTGCCTCTTGCTTCCAGATCAGAAGTATCTTGTATTTGCATCTTGATGTAGTTCTGATTGTTGTTATTTGGTATAGACCATTTTAAAACTTGAAAAAATAGCAGAAAATATTTATTTAATTTAGCATTTGAAAGATTTTCCTCCAAATGTATTGAATAATGGGTAGGAGATTTAATTTTCGTATACCAAAATTATTATATTTGTTCACTAAAAACAGAAGTTCAAAATGTTTTGAGTGTGAATTTTCCTAAAGTTAATCGGTTCTTTAATGAAATTGAAGCATTTGTAAGTTCTCAGAAATTTTTCTTATCGTTCAATATGAAAAAAACAACCTTTTGGATTGCTTTCCCATGCACTGATAGCCCAAAATATTCATTGAGATCAGAACATTTATTTTGCTGAGGAAGGGATGACTTACTATTATTTCAGCCTGGATTTTGGTCAGTTGTAGTCTTTTCTTCAGATTTTTTGAAGATTTGTCAGTATTGACCTATATAGGAAAGGGACTCATAAGAAGACAGGCTCCTCAAAGAAAAAAAGAAGAGCAAGTAACTTATAGGTGTTGCTGTAGTGTTGCTTGACAGTCCACAAATCTGATTTGGTAAGACTAAGTAGCTCATAGCTACTCTGGCAGTGTTAGAGAGGGGCAGCCAGTGTGAATTGCTGTACTTCTCGAAATGTTGGTCTCTCCAGTTCCCAGTAATTATGAATCCGGGTAGAACCCAACGTAGAAAGGGAAGGACCTGTGTGTGGCCTGGGAGGATTGTTCTTCCTGCTAGCACCAAATTAAAAATAGTATTAAATGAAAAATTCTGCATTGTATTTTATCATGGTATATTCATACACAAAGAAATTGAGCTGGGCTCTATCAAGGATAACCTGTGGTGAAGTGAGAGGGTATATGTTTTTATGATTTTATATGATACCCAAGTACCCCATGGAATCACATAGTGTAATACTCATAGGATGTTCTTTTAGTACCTTATGAGTTTTAAATATTAATCCATCCCCTTTCATGACATTTTAAAGAACAGTAATTGTAAGTTCCATTAGTGAGTTAGAAACAGAAAGAAAAAATTTATCAAATATTAAAAATTTCAGGTTTCCTTTTATTTCCTTCAGTGCATTGGAAGAGGCATTTCAAGATCTAAGGATATTTGCTAAAACTAGAAAAAAGTCTACTGTGAATGTCTGTGTTTACTCATATGAACACATACCCACACTACTGAGGAGTGGTATGGCAGAAATAAACGGCAGATGTGTTCTTGTTAGTATATAGAAAATTATTAGAGCCAACGTAAAGGATCTTAGCAGCATGTAAAGGACCCTTGCAGCATAAGAGCCTGTCCAAGTAGTCAATATTTACACACTCTTGAAGTGCAGTTATAATAAATGGAACAGTGATTTTGAAATTTATTTACAAATCTTGTTTTAAGTCATGGCACACCTAAACTTAATGTCACACACGTCAGATAGCCAAGACTTGATTAGTGTCTATTTTCAGAAGAAGTGATTATAAAGGAAGAACTACATTGCGTTTAAATATACTACTTAATGAAGCAGTTTCCATTTTAATTAAAGGTATCTGCAATTTTGTATATGAACATCGGCACGGAAGGATCAGTCATGGTCCCTTCATTTTCAGTAGAAATTTTTTTGGTATGTCCTTTGTTAATGACACAGTTAGTAAACCTGAAACGACTGTTGTGTCCTGTAGTTCCCAACGTGTTTTCCTTTTTTAAAATTTTAATTTAATAAAGCCAGTATGTCTTACAATCCACACTTTAAAAAAATAATAAAGTTGCTGCCTATTTGTTTTGCCAGTAAAGGAAGGAAGCCCTTTCCTAGAGAAGGAATCAGACTTTTCAAATAAAAGAATTGCTTGGGCAGGTTTTATCTGCTTCATCATTGCTGTAGGTTTAATTTGGAGTGGGTCAAAAGTACAGTTAAGTGTTTTAGGAGTAACTGATTGCAAGTAACAGAAACTACCTCAAATTGTTCTTAGTAAAAAAACATGCTGACTCAAGTAACTGCATAAGTGCACAAAGGCTAAAATGCCAATGTTCATTGTAGTATGATAGCACATGTAGTAATGATAGCACACAATGATACTACCTCAGTACCCATTCATACCACATTGGTTACATTAGAGAAGGAGCAGTGTTAAGAGCAGGTGGTCAGGCCAGACCGGCTGTGTGACTTTGGGCCAAGTTACTTAACCTTGGGGCCTCAGCTTCCTTGAGGTATCTACTTTAGATAAACAGTATCTACTTATAGAGTTGTTGTAGAGATAAATTGATTTAATAAATGGTAGGAACATACATAGAATGGAGCCTGCCTATGGTAGGTGCTATATAATCGCTTGCTAGTCATGCTCTCACTGGTGTACTTTCTTGGTTCAGTGTCCATTGTATGTCCATGTGACATGCTTTGCAGCTGTCAGAATGAGGTACATGTTGAAGACATATACTTGGGGAAAAAAATAAAAGCAAGAAGCAGGTGTAATCTGACTTCATGCTAATAAAATAGTGGCAAACACTTTTTTTTTTGGTAAGCAGTCTTCTAAAAGCTCTTATACTTAACTCATTTCCCCTTCACACTGGGCCTCTGAGGTGTGGGTACTCCTCATTTCTCCTGTCTTATATTTGATGGAACAGAGGTACAGAGAAGTTAGTAGCATTAGGATAGGTGTTTTTTTTAATTCTTAAATTGGTGTATTCTTGATCTCTACAAAGAAATTATATGTTTACAGTATTAAGTGAGCTGTCAACGAGGCTTGTTGTTCAAAGTCAAGTAATTTTGAAAATTTCCTGTAATATGAGAGGCCCTGCAAAGATTCAAATAACAAGGCAGTTCTCTGTTTTCTGAGAAATACACTGGGGGAGGGTACAGAAGGGGTCATCTTGCTTGACACATAGTCATGTACGTGATCTATTTGTTTTGATAGTGGGATTAGAAAAGGGGGCTAGGGGAAGCCAGTGACTTATAATAATCTTTTATTATGTGTCTATATGGTTTTGAACTTTTCGTATTACTTTGTAATTTAAATAAATATAAATGATTTACATATTTCCCCAAAAGGAGTCACCTGTGGGTGCTTTTGCGAATATTTATTTCAGTTTTTTAAATGTCAAGGAGTCTGTTTTTTACTGAGATGTTTCCCTGTGTGGTGATTTTCTTTAGAAATGGAGCATCTACTGTTGTCACAGCTATATTCGGAGGCATTCTCCAAAATGAGGTTAACTGCCTTATATGTGGGACAGAATCTAGAAAGTTTGATCCATTCCTAGGTAAGAAATATTTGGCGTGTGCACATACGATATTTTATTAAAATAATTTTAATGTTTCTTTTGAGAAATAAGACAGTAAAGAGAAATTTTTACAAATATATCAGTTTTTGAAATTACTTTTTGAATATAGTTACATGATAAGCCTTTAATAGCTCTGTTTTCCTATCTCCTTTTAAGACCTCTCACTAGATATTCCAAGTCAGTTCAGAAGTAAGCGCTCTAAGAATCAAGAAAATGGACCAGTTTGTTCATTACGAGGTAAAGATACTTTAATGTTCTAAAATGTTTTTCCTTAAATAGCTGAGTTAGATTTAGAAGCTCTATCTGTATGTGCTGTGTTGTTAATATCTTTAATGAATTTATGTTATAACTTAAAAGTCAAACTTGACTATCTTTTCCTACCCCCCCAAATTCCATTTAATAAAAATGTGTGCCATAAGAAAATACTAAGTGAAGCACAAACTATTTCTCACTTTTCTCTTCTTTTTGATACTGGCTTTAAAATAGTAAAGGTCTATAACAAAAATTTTTCTGACCAAATGGAACAGAATTTATTCTATGGATATCCCCCTAGTAGCTATAGGAAGAACGAATACTTAGCAAAGTTTTATGAATTATGGTGTTATTAATTCCTCAGTATGAATAATAGTTTGAGAAATCCATTGGTGATGTAACTGTGGGTTAAGCCTGAAGCCCTGCTTTTAATTGCAAGACCGTTAAAGTTCACATTTACTTTGGGAAATTTGAACAAATCTTTTCCTTGTTGAATATTAGCTACTTTAATCAAGGCAAAAGATCTTATTTAAAATTTTATCCTAGACCATAGTGTACAGACAGGTCACCGTTAAAATGCCTAATTGTTCTTGCTAGTCATTTGAAGAAGAGCTAGGATAGACAAAAGAAAAGAGGACCTAGTCTGTATTCTGTCATTAAGAAGCTCTACACTGAAGCTTCTAAGTTCTACCTTGAATTGTATATTCACTAAAAGTCATTCTTTCCTCTTCTCTAACTTTTTTAAGGAGTATTGTTATGGTGATGAATATGTGTACATGTGTACATACACATCATTTTTAAAAAACAAACAGCACTGTCAATATGGTAACCACAAGTCACAAGTCACATGTGGCTATTAAAATTTAATTAAAATAAAATTAATTTTTTAATAGCCATACTAGCACATTTTAAGTGCTTAGTAACCATGTGGAATAGCCACTAGCAGATGCAGAACATTTCCAGTATTGCAGAAAGTTCTGTTGGACAGTGCTGCTCTAGAATCAAATTATCCTAGTAGAAATAGAACTTTCTGTTGGGGAAGGTATAGGCTTCCCTGTGTCACTGGTGTTCTGTGCATTGTGAGGCATTTGGTTTGTTAGAAGCAGCAGAGGTCATGCTTGTGGCGCTGTTGCTCAGGAAGTTTCTGGAAATCCCTCAGAGGTTGACAGTCATAGATACTGGACTACACTAAGGAATGTTTCTGTATATGAAACATTTTGTAGATGCTTTCACTTTGTTCCCTGCCTGCTCAACCAGTGTTGCTTGTCTCCTTTGAAGAGGAGTACAGAAGAAATTTCAGGAAGCCTCGTCCACTCCACTTCCCCCCAAAATATATGGTTACAGTGTTTCTCCAAAGCTGTTTTTGGCCTATTTGACATTAAGAAAATATACAATATATTTGATATCAAATGCCATATCATTTTCTTTTATACCTAGGGCATGTGAATACCTGCTAACCTGTAAAAACAAACATCTGATTATTTACAATATAAATTGTGAGAATTAAATTATTAAAGGAATTAGATAGCCTCAAACTATATAATTCAAATTGGATTATGAATTCATCTTATATATTCTTTAATAAGAACAGCAATAACATTGACATTAGTTAAAAAAAAAAAGCTTCCTCCCATTATAAATAACATGGATATATATCTGAACAGTAGTTTCTGATGTTTAACAAAACAGTAAATCCAGATCATCTTTGGTCAGGAGACCCAAAGACGCTAGTTTGTTCCAGCTTCTTTCCTTCTTCTGCGTTGTGTCTCCCCATCCTGAGTTGGTTATATGTGTGGTTCTCACTGCCTTCCGTAACATTCCAGTTACTATTTATCCTGGAATACTTTAAGACCAGACAGAGTCTCATTTCTTGAGACCATCCAGGAGGAGAGTATATGACACAGCTCATAGGTGTTGGATTGGTGGCACAAACAAGGAAAGTGGCATATGACATTTGTCTTGCACCCCTGATAGTATTTTCCTTGGCGTAGGCTCATTGATCTGATGTGACTGCTATTAGCTCCAGGGGTACAGACCATCCTGAGGGGTTTAGGGTTTGGCCTGAAGCATGTTTCCTGTACTCTCTGCTGGCTTTCCTCAATTCTCAGACCTGATTTTTATTTTGTTAAAGAGCCTACTATCTGGTTTTAAAAAGTATAGCTGATAGGGTATGGTAATTCTTCATTTTCTTTTTGTTTACTACCCTTTCTGTAACCACACTTCTCTTCTTGGACATCCAGAGGATGATGGACTTTATTTGATTGATGGAGATGGAGATTTGTGATCATCTGATACATGCGTTGAGTCCACTTGGCAAGAACTGCTTGTTTGGTAGTACTTTCTGGATCTGTAATTGTTAAGCTTAGTTTTTATTCAAAAAGAAGAGGTGATGGTGAGAAAGACTCTTGGGATTTGAAGTTATTTAAAAATATGCATATTATGAAAGGCTAAAATGATCCACGTTCTAAAACCTGACCAATATATCACCAAAAAGGAAAGATAACATAGCTTAATCTCATTTATATTACAGGTCAAAGAATCCTACATAAAATATCAGTAAATGAATCCAGTAATATACTAAATAATACACAGAGACCAAGTAGGGTTGGTTTAACATTAGAAAACATACTTTATTAGGGAAAGATAAATCAGAATGTCCAAGTAGGTTTTGGGCAACTTTTCCATTACTGATTAAAGCAAGAATAAAAAACTTTGATTAAGCTAGGAATAGAGATGTTAACTTGAGGAGGATTATCCATCACAAGCTATCATGGGTAATGGTGAAGCACTAATGATTTTTCATTCAGGCCAGGAGGCCTGCTACTGACAAGATCACTTAAAATCTCTGCTGGAGGAAGAAGGCAATAGACTAGGAAAAGAAGACTAAATCATGGAGAAGGAAAGACCAAATTATTAACATTTGCAGATAATTATATACCTAGAATAATTTAAGAGAATCAGTTGGAAAATTATTTGTCATAGAGAGCAAGACTGGGCAGGAGGTCTGCTCTTCTAAGAGTCCTCAATTTTTTTTAATGAAACACAGGTATTAACTTTGATAAATACATTCTACACATGGAGCTAAAAAGTTTAGTAAAGTGGCCAGATAGAAAATAAACAGACAGCCGGGTGCGGTAGCTCATGCCTGTAATCCTAGCACTCTGGGAGGCTGAGGTGGGCGGATTGCTGAAGGTCAGGAGTTCGAGACCAACCTGAGCAAGAGCGAGACCCTGTCTCTACTATAAATAGAAATTAATTGGCCAACTAAAAATATATACAGAAAAAATTAGCCAGGCATGGTGGCGCATGCCTGTAGTGCCAGCTACTCGGGAGGCTGAGGCAGGAGGATTGCTTGAGCGCAGGAGTTTGAGGTTGCTGTGAGCTAGGCTGACACCGTGGCACTCTAGCCCAGGTGACAGAGTGAGACTCTGTCTCAAAAAAAAAAAAAAAAGAAAAAAAAAATAAACAGACAAAAGACCAATTGCTTTTCTATTCATAGCAAAAGATCCTATTTACAGTAGCAGTAAAATCTCAAAAGTACTTAAGAATAAATTTAATAAGGAATATGTAAGTCCTAGATGCAGAACATACTGAAACTTTATTCAGGATTTTATTTGTCCATTTATAAACAGAGCCATGTCATACTCTTGGATGGGAAAACCCAACATGGTAGAGATGTCAGTTTTCTCCCAAATTACTCCCTAAGTTTATTCTATTTTGTTCAAAAGTTCCTCTGAAAGCAGAAATTCTCAAGAGGCGCTAAAGATGTTTTAAAAATGAAGATAAAGAAGCAGGATAGAAATGGCGTAGGAAATGTCCTAGAACTACTAATATAGCAGGTGCTGCATACAAAAATGCATTTATGTAAATTTATTATATGATAAAAAATTTCAAATCAGTGGGAAAAGAAATCAGTCAATAAATGGTCTTAGTATAAATGAAAATTAATTTGGGAAAACATTAATTTCATCCACATCTTTTCCTGGATTAATTTTAGGTTTCAAGATTTAAACATGAAACATAAAACCATAGGACACTATAAGAAAACATCAAGAGATCTTTCTGTGTACATCACCAAGGCCAGACCCCATAAAGGGAAAAAAATTCATAAATTTAATTGCATAATGGTAAAAGACCATAAACAAAGTAGAAAGAGATGATAAACTTGAAACAAATATTTCTAATGTATATGAAAAAGGTTACCTGGGCAAAGTATATGAATAAGAAAAAGAAATACAAATGGTCATTATAATATTTGAAAAAATATTAATCATTTATATTCAAGAAAATGTAAGTAAAACATGATTGGTGGAAGTGATAAAGAGACAATATCTGTTCTTAGTAAAAGTGGGCACTCTCATCTATACAGTTGTTTTTGGAGGGTGGTTATCACCACTTTTAATAGGCATTTCCTTAGACCTAGTAAAACTCTGTTAGTCCAGAAGGCTCCCCAATGGGCACACCACTCTTCTGACTTCTGATGCAGCTGTGATCATGAGGCTGCCTCCACCTCTTGGTGGGGCTGTGGCTTCAGCGGCAGGTGTGGGGCTCCTGAGCCTGGTGCAGCAGCAGGACACAAAGAGGGTTCCTGGAGGCAGTTAGGGCCACTGTTTTTTAAATTAGGAGTTTAAAAAACCAGGCGCAGCTTGTATTGTTTGTTTATGAATCACCTAATGGGCCTGACCTGATCACATCTATTCTCTTTGGGTTTATTCTGTGAAAAGGAGGGAATATTGTACTGTCTTGTGCACAAGTCAGCTGAGGGACCAGAGGTCACCCTGTTAAGTTCAAGCAACTCAGAAAGGCAGGGAAGAAGAAAAGTATGTGGCCAATACTTTGTTGAATAGAAGTGGCAAAAGCAGGCATCCTTGTTTTCCTGATAAGGGAAAAGCTTTCAGTCTTTCACCATTGAGTATGATGTTTACTGTAGGTTTTGTTATCTAGAGCCTTTATCATGTTGAAGATGTTCTCTTCTGTTTCTAATTTGATTGTTCAGATGCTGATTTTAAGTGTGGAAAATTCGATTTTTCTTTCTTCATCTCTCATTTTCCCTGTGACTCCTCTGCCAGTGCCACAGCTCTTTACATGATGCAACAAACACTCGCTGATGAAAGCTCCCAAGATTTCAGCGTCAGGGCTCACAAGCACCATAGTGACAGTTCATCGTGCCAGTCAGTCTGCGGTGTCGTCAGTGCTCTGTATAGCCAGAGAGACGTGGAGCTTGGGCAGCCCCCCTGAGTGAGGACAGCATCAGTTTACTTACAAGTTTGCTTGGGTTTAGTGTCTGAGACTTCCTGCAGGAAACGTAACATTGAAATAACGTACCCTTTCCTAGAACTGTCTTTGACACAAAATAGCAAGTTAGCAATGTGTTGTATTCATGGGATGGATTAGGACAAAAATTGAGGAAAGACAGGTCTCTGTCCACTGGAGGTTGGGAAAGGCTCAAAGAAAGAAGTGAGAGCTGAGGGGAGGCGGGGGTAGGAGGTGCCTTCTAGGTGTTGGGATGGGGAAGCAAAGGCATATTCAAGAGTGCCTGGGCCGCTGACCGCATGCTGGCCTCTCTGGTACCCTGCCCACACCAGAGCCCTGCTACACCTTGCCACCACTAACTTCGCCTGAAGGTGCTCTTTCTAATACTCTCATGGACGCCAAGGCTGACAATGGCCTGGAAACTCTGAGTACAGAGACAGTGTTGCTTTTTCTTACACAGCTAGGTTTTTGCTTACTATCCAACTTTTCAAACAAGTAATATTGTTTAAAGATACATACATGCATATATGTGGTCTATAAAGACAAGCAAAGAAATGATTAGCACAAAAGTCAGGATAATGGCTACTTCCGGCTAGTGGGGAGGAAGGGGAATTGTGATTGGGAAGAGGCACCACAGCAAGTGTCCAAAGGGGCTCCTGCCATGGCCTAGCCACACAGGTTGCCCACTGCACAACTTTAGGAGAGGATGTGCACACAGACTGTGGTTCCTCCAGTACTGGACAGAATCCATCTCTTGCCCTGAGTTGTGAATACAGAGACATGCATATTTTTTCTACAGAACAATAACATACAGTTTATATATACTTTCTGAATATATGATTGAGTATATCAGGAGGTGGCAAACTTTCTATAAAGGGCCTATAGTAAGTTCTTGATGTCATTGATAGGTTCTTAGAAACTGCAACTTGAAGTGAAATGACATACAGCAGGTCTTCGAGTAACATTGTTCCCTTTAATGTTGTTTTGTCATAACGTTGATGGGGGAGAACATCATTATCAAAATGTCATTATCGTTTCACTTAAAATCAGTTTTCAAGAACCTGTCCATGACGTTAAGTGAGGACTTAACTGTATTTTAGGCTTTGCAAGTACAGAAGAGGTCTCTGCCCCAACGACTCAATTCAGCTATTGTAGTGTAAAAGCAGCCAAACAATATATAAATAAATGGGTGTGGCTGTGTTCCAACAAAACTTTATTTATAAAATCAGGTGGCTGACTGGATTTGATTTAGGGCTATAGTTTACCAAACTCCAGATTTTTTTTTTTTTTTTTTTAATTTAAGACAGAGTCTTGCTCTGTTGCCTGGGTGAGTACTGTGACATCAGCCTAGGTCACGGCAACCTCAGACTCCCTGGACTCTAGCGATCCGCTTGCCTCAGCCTCCTCAAGTAGCTGGGACGATCGGTGTGTGCCACCACGCCTAGCTAATTTTTCTCTATTTTTAGTAGAGACGGGGTCTTGATCTTGCTTGGGCTACTCTGGAACTCCTGAGCTCAAGCAATCCTCCTACCTTGGCCTCCCAGAGTGCTAGGATTACAGGTGTGAGCCACTGCACCCCGCCCCAAACTCCAGATTACACGATTAAATCTTTAAAAGAAAAAAATGTAGCTGTGGTTTATTTAGGGGACTGAGAGTAAAGAGTCTGGGCAAAGGATTTATTAGAGGTTTGTAGCAAATAAGATTGAAAGCACAGCCTTCTGGCCGGGTGCGGTGGCTCACGCCTGTAATCCTAGCACTCTGGGAGGCCGAGGCAGGTAGATCACTCAAGGTCGGGAGTTCGAAACCAGCCTGAGCAAGAGCAAGACCCCGTCTCTACTAAAAACAGAAAGAAATTAATTGGACAACCAAAAATATGTAGAAAAAATTAGCTGGGCATGGTGGCACATGCCTGTAGTCCCAGCTACTTGGGAGGCTGAGGCAGGAGGATTGCTTGAGCCCAGGAATCTGAGGTTGCTGTGAGCTAGGCTGATGCCACAGCACTCTAGCCTGGGCAACAGAGTGAGACTCTGTCTCCAAAAAAAAAAAGCATAGCCTTCTATAATCTATGTTTATTTTTAAGTAAGTTATGACTATGAAAATGTTTAATCTAAATTTGACTTTTTATGAGCTTGGGGCTTTCTCCACTATAATGTAAAATATTGAGAGCAAATTGCTATTAAAACTTTGATTTTGTCGAGAAAACATTTTTATCAGAATTATCCAGAGTAATTCTTTCATAATATGAACATCATCTGATGTTAATTCATCATCACCCGATGCCAGGCATGATGCTAAGTGCTTTACACGTATTATTTCTCTTCCTCACAACAGTTCTTCAAACTAGGTATTATATTTTGTGTACAGTTTAAATTGAGACTTATGACCTGACTTTTCTCAGGTCATAAAACTGGGTCATTCAGCTTCAGAGTATACTCTTTCTTTCTACACTGCTTCTATAAAAGACATCTTGTTTTAATGCTGCCACAATTTGTTTTAGATTGTCTTCGCAGTTTTACTGACTTAGAAGAACTTGATGAGACAGAATTATATATGTGCCATAAATGCAAAAAGAAACAAAAGTCCACAAAAAAGTTTTGGATTCAAAAACTACCCAAGGTAAGTATTGAATTTCAAGTGATGATGTGGTTTCAAGGGGAAAATGCCTGACTGCTGAGAAAGATTATAACTTTAGACTATGTATGTGAATGGTTCTATATTTGTCTCTAGGGTTTCAGTAAAAGCTAAACCCTTTGAGAATTCATAACGTATGCATGGAAGAAAGCAATATCAAGGATCAAAAGAAAAACTGAAAGGGCACCTAAAGTATCGGAGACACTAGTATCAAACTTTGAAAGGTAAATTAGGTGTGTTCACAGTCTTTGTCCTTATCTCTGCCATCCAGGTGCTGTGCTTACATTTGAAAAGATTTCATTGGACAGCATATTTAAGAAACAAAGTTGATACATATGTAGAATTTCCGCTGAGAGGCCTAGACATGAAATGCTACTTACTAGAGGTAAGGTGATTTCTTTTTTAGCATTGTAAAAAGATGTCTCTTCAATAAAATTAAGTCTTCACACAGAGACGGTAGAGGCCATCAAGGTAGGAGATACTGATGTCATTGACCACTGCTCTTAACTCAGTCCTGGGGATGCCTTCTCTCTTGTTCTGTGTAGCCTGAGAACAGCGGCCCGGAGAACTGCCTGTATGACCTCGCTGCTGTGGTGGTGCACCATGGTTCTGGGTGAGTACGTAGTGGGCTTCCTGTGGTTGGGAACACCTGGTGGCCAGCACAGCAAAGACCTACAATTTTGCACAACTCTTAATAGTTCATCCTGGACTCCCCCCAAAAATGAATTCAGATACATTAAAGTGGGTGAAATAGAACTTTCCTTTAATTTTGGTATGAAACAGTATTCCTGAAGCATTAGGAGAAGGCACATAAAAGCAAAATTGAGAATGGTTCATTTGAGCCTAGCACTCAGAACCCAATCTATTCGTGCACAAAATCCTGAGTCATCTTTACTCCAGAATTATTTCCTTCACCAACGGTAATTTAAAAGGGGGGAAAAACGGGAAATTATTAGGAATAACTTCATGTCTTCTACATTAAAGATGCATTTTTCATTTTGTTGAATAACATTCTTGATTTTTTTTTTTCCCTTGAAAGTTTTTATTAGGGTATATACCATCTGATTTCTGGTCTTTTTGAGCTATTGTACTATACATGGGCAAACCACTATCTATGTTGAAAAATCCTTTTCCCTCAGAATTTTGTAGACATTGCTCCATTTATTTCACCACTCATACAGGGTTATAAATAAGTCCAGTACAAGTCTGATTCTCCCTGCTTGATAGGCAACCTGATTTTTTCTCTTTGAAAGTTCTTTGGATTTAAGAAACATCACCAGATATGTATTCCTGCGTGGTAGTTGGTAGGGACACTTTTAGTTTGGTGTCTTCAGCTCATGGAAATGTTTACACTCTATGTTCAACTCCATTTTCTAGTTTGTCTTCTGGAACCCCTGTTAAATGTATGGGGAGTTTCCTGGATCTGTCTTCCACATGTTTTAACTATTCTTTAATGACTTTAATCTCTTTCTTTCCAAAGATCGCCATGGACTATTTTTCCAAATCACCAATTTGGGTTTCAACTGTGTCCAAATCAAAGATTAGCTCTACCATAAAACTTTTATATTGTGGCAATCACATTTAATCTGAGAACTTTTTCATAATAGCCTGTTCTTGTTTTAGTATCGTTTTGAAACTATTGGTACTAATTAGAATTTTTAAAGGTCTCTGGTTTTCTGTGTTAAATTCCTCAGGGTTAATTGATTTACTTGTTCTTCCTGGAACTTCTCTCTCATGCTACTTCTTTCCCCTCGAGAATTTGATTTTTGGTTATTTATTCAGAATCATATTGAGTGAAGAATGAGATTGATCATTATTGGTAAAGAAGGGTTTTTCTAGCAGTTATGAAGGTCTCTGTTCTACCTAAAGGCCTTTCTCGTGACTGGGAGAGCTAACTCTAGGGCCCATGTGTGAGTGGGTAGGTCCTGCTGATGGGAAAAAGTCTTGATGACTAAGGTATCAGGGAAGGTGCTTCCTTGGAGGCAGATTTCTTTCTAAAGCTTAGTTTTTGTCCCAAGATTGAGTACTAGATTTCCCATGTTCCCACAGGCCTTGACCTATGCTTGTTTGGTTCAGAGTTCCTCATCTCTGTCTGGTTTCTCCATTAATCCAGTACTATCTGTTTCATGTCACCCTCAGTTTCTGGTCAGTCTGCTCACTCATTGCTATTTTTAGTGTCAGTACATTCCTTGTCCTTTTGATGGGTTTAAAGGAAGGTAAACATGTGAGCTCACCCACCATCTTAAACCAAAAGTCACCAGGATTATTATGTGGTTGTATAGATCCTTTTGTTATTTCTGCAGTCTTTTTCTTTGATCTTTCACCTTTTCTTCACAGGGTTGGTTCTGGACATTACACAGCATATGCAACTCACGAAGGCCGCTGGTTCCATTTCAATGACAGTACTGTAACACTGACTGATGAAGAGACCGTGGTGAAGGCAAAGGCCTACATTCTTTTTTACGTGGAACGCCAGGCCAAAGCTGGATCAGATAAACTTTAATACCTCCTCTAAATCATGATTCATCAACTATACCGGACAAAACATTTCCTATTTTCCACAAATACTTGATCCAAGATTTAATTTCATTATGCACTTTTCAGTTTCCTGTTTTGGGTTTAGTTTTATCAATGGTAGTGACTTATTGAACATGGGCACCAACTAATTTTGTTGTTGTTCTACCAGAAAACCTCAGCAGACATTTTGATTTGCTGCTTTAGTTGTAATAATTCAATTTTTATATGTAGTTCGAAGAACTTAGTTCTATTTGACTTTTTTATATTAATGTTTTCAGTTCTCACTTTGAGGCACATTTACATCAATGCTTTTGTTACTCTCACACGCTGACAGCAAGATGTGTTCCTGACTGTGAAGAGCGACACAATTGCCTGCTGCCTTTTCCAAGCTGTAACGGAGATCAGGTTGACTCTAAATCAAGGATCATGTGCTCATGTAATTTGTGGCCCACAAGATTTCACAGTGACTCCTAAGTAATCATTCTCTTTGCCTGTTAAAGATAACTGAGAGGGCATCATTAAGTAGACCAGGTAATTGCTGCTCTTGGTTTCTCAAGGCTGCTGTCTATCAGCACTAACTAAATCGGTCTGTTGGTTCAGTTGTACCTCTACTGCAAATACAAGAATTACTCTGTTGGGGTATTTTTTTGTTTTGTGTGTTCATAGGGGGAGATAGGATGAAAGTAAAGTCCAAATAAGATGACATATATTTAGTGTTTTAAAAATTCTGTGATCAGCTACATGGTATAGGTGTTACCTAGTAAAATAAAACCATAGCTTCTGCTTGCTTTTTTGAATCTGTATCCAATTCCCCCTTTAGTTGTGGCACTCGAAATAACTACATGTCCACTTTAGACTTGCTTCTCATTTGGCTATCTGAGGCTGAGATGCAAACCTCCAGAATTGATTTTGACCGTTGCCTACACTTCAGGTATCACTCTGGGGTCTGCTTCCATAGAAACAAAGAGTCTTTGCTACTCTGGGTTTTAACAACTCTCATTGGCCTATCCTGATAGCAAAGCAAGTTGAAGATATTCTCACTTTGAATAAATAGTTTTTATTCTTGAATTTAGTAGTTTCTACTTTAAATGGGGTTCTGGTTCCAAATTCCAATTTGAGTTAAATCTAAAACAATTTTAAAGAAGTCACTCTAATTTCTACAAGTGTTCAAAGCCTGTCCTTCGATTTTGGGGATGGTGGCGGCATTGTCTGCAAATTATCTGGCGAGAGTAGGAGCTCAAAACAGCACTATTTTCATGTTCATCTTTTGTCTAACGTCATTATTTTCCTTCCTTCTCAATTCTCTACAAGGGACAAAATATATCTCATGTTAAGCCAGCCAACCAGACTTTTTGGTAATCGTTTTTTCTATTAAAAGAAAAAAATAGGACTTTTTAAAGTGTATGAATATAAAAAATTATGATAGCTTTCCTCTTAGGTCAGATATTTGAAGTTACAGGAGCAGATGTGCTCCATTCATATATCAGCTACATCTTCTCAGAACAGAACACACCTGCTAAACACTTTAACATGACAAGGAGCAAATTGCAAGTATATAAAGACACATATCTAATACGATGGCCACTGGCCACATGTGGTTATGTAAATTAGAAACTTAGTTCCTCAGTCATACTAGCCACGTTTGAAGTGCTCAACAACCACATGTGGCATAGGACCAGTGCAAGTCTAGTACGTTCCCAATAATGTGTAGAGGTCTCCTGGACAGTGCTGCTCTACATTTTCACTCCAGAGAATAAAGCTTTGCAATCACGTTTAAGTCAGAGAGTCCTAGAAGGCAATGAAGGGGGAAGCATGGACATACAATAGTTTATAATGCTAAGTTATATTAGGTTGAACTAGATAAAATTGTGATATTTGACTGGTTTTGATTTACAAGAACGAGCTTCCACATTTTTTGATCTAATGTATCAGTACGTTAACATTGTATCTAATTGAACCTGAAATGTGAGTCTCCTTTGATCTTGCTATTTCCTGTGAATCCAGGCTCTTTTGCTTAGAAGGTAGACAGCTGTAACTTTTAACATTTGCACTTTTATCTTTTGTCTGAATGGGCAGCTGTTATAACCTATAAAGACTTGGGCAGAATTGACGTTGGTAAAGAAAAGCTTTTCATGCCAAATGGAACTTAGCAACAGACTGGACTGCTTTGTTGTGGAAAGTGGTCTTTAGACAGGCAACACTGTTGGCTTAAGAGATGAACACATCTCTTTGAATTTCCATAGTGTTTTTATTGCTTGATTTTACTTAAACAGAAATGTTTGAACAGTATCATGAAGACTCATTAGAAAAGTGGACCCATTTGAATTGTGCACTTGAACACCAGTGATGTAAATGTGCCTATTTGTATTTTAAATTTTTAACTGTGCAGCCTTATCACACCTATTTTAAAAGCTGATCTTTTTGTGCTCTTCAGGGCTTTTCCCTTGTGCCATGTTGTCTCCAGCATGTACGTGGCTTCTCACTCAGAGAGCTTCTGAGGCAGAGCCTCACACCGAGTCACATGGCTCCTTGGAACAAGAAAACTTTCTCAGAAGTCCTCCCACACAGGTGGGTGATAGAAACCATTTGTGGTGACACAAATCTCTCTCCATGGTGGAGAAACCTTTGCTTATCCACTGTATTCTACTCAGTGTATAGTGATGACAAATGTAATAGAATTAAACCAGTAACATGTACTGGCCCTGGCTAAGTGTTAAATGTGTATCTCACCTGTGGAACCTACTCAGCAGCTTGGTTTCTTCAGTTGGGGACATATTTATTTCTTAAAGCCAAACCTCTCCGTCTTTGGTTTAGTGTACATAGTCTATTTAGATATACTTATCCCACACTAATCTCTACCACCCCCTAAACTCTGTTAGTGGCCTCTTCACTCGGGCCCTGGAAAAGCTCCTGGGCAAAGCCTGTTTCTGCAGCCAGGGCATGGGTCCTAAGTGACTAGGGTGTAGCCATAGAGGCAGCACGGGAAGGAGAAGTGGGCATGTGTCATCTGTAGTCTGGGGTCTTTGCGTCTCATCACTGCGTGCGGCACCTTCCCCCCAGGTATGAGCATGGACTCCAGGCTGCCTTCTGCAAGTATTGGTCATGCTGTAATGTAATCATTTGCCATTAAAACCTAGTTTGTGTGATGCCAAGAGGATTGTTTAATTGTGCAAGTGACTGATTCGTTAAGTTGTAATCACATCCCTTTTCTGCTTCACCAACCTGAACTGTTTAAAAAAGTATCATTAAAGGTCTGTTCTCTTTCCTTTTGACTATTATTTCTGCACACCTTTCCGTGAAGCCAAGTAAACTATTATGTACTTAAGCTGTGAGCCTTGTCAGTCAGTCAACAAGTAGTAAGTTCTTACAGAACCCCCAGGATTTGGAACTGCTGGTGTACCTAGGCCAGGAGGAAGGGACCTGTGCCAGCAAGGTGACGGCTGGGAGGAGATCCTTTAGTGCCTGCAGTCGAGTGCCTGAGGTCCCACTCACCCTTGCCCAGTGAAATCATCCTTAGTCTCTCCTTATGACTACTGATTTTATAAAAAGGAGGACCTTTCCCCCACTTCAGAGCTAGACTCTCTATCCCAAGGAACCAGTTTTGGGGCTCTGAGCAAAGGATATTGGTCATCTTTTAAAGCAAAACAGGCAAATAAGTGCTGTTGTTAACAAAAAACTGCTTACAGTAAGCTCCTTTACACTACCTCTCTGCTCCCATGCCTCTTGCAAACAGAAAAAACAAAAGCAACCCTGTTTCCACACCCATCCTTTTTCTGACTTATTTGCCTGTTGTCAGTCTTCTAAAATTGAGATCAGAGGTGCCTGCAGCTCAAATTGTTCTGCCTCCATTTCCTGCTCCGTGAGTCTAGGATGCTTCCTACCACCCACCAGAGGCAGGGCTCAAACATCCTCCTGGCCAATCTCCTGCCAGTCCAGCAGGGCTGCGGTAGTGTGCAGGTTGGAAGCCATGATGAACCACATGACTCTTCCCCAGCAGATGGCATAATTATATTACTCTGGCCTTTTTTTTAAAAGAAGCTGAAAGAACTACCTATTTTTAAGTGTCAGCCCTCCGTGGAAAGTAATGGCTTGGAAAGGACTTGGGAGGGAAAGTGGCAATAGTAAGACTTTCTAATAACCCCGTCTATACCCTTGCTGAATGGGCATGGTTAAAAAAAAACAAAAAACCCGTCGGTGTTGTTGAAGTACACCTAGACAGAGCCTAGAGGGGCTTCAGCTGCAATTCCGAACTGAATGATTAGCTGGAAATAGCAGCAGCAGCTCGTTACCCCTTCCTTGAGAAATGCTTCCTTTTAGCTGTTGGTTTATGTTTTCAAGAAAGTCCCCCCTTGCACTTCACCGTGGCATGGTGGGGTGACAGAGGCACAGGAGGACCAGCTGAGACCGGCTTCGCAGAGGAAGGGCGCTGACTATAGAATGGCTACTTCTTTCCTTGCCTGCCTTCTGCTGTTAAAGGCAAAGCTGCACCAGACCTGACCGAGACTTAATTCCAGAAGTGGGTCCAGCATAGTGGCTTCATCTGTGTCACAAGTCCACACAATGGGAAAACAAAAGTATTGCCATTCCTTCCAATTCCAGTTAAATGGGGAGAACAAACAAAGTAACCACTGAGGGGGTGCTCCCCGGGCTAGCAGAGGAAAGCCGCTCTCACCTGACTAGCACAGGCGCACATGGCTCAAACACACCAACCGGTAGCAGCCGGCATTCACAGTAGGGAACTAAGGTTGGGAGTGAAGCAATATTAGGAAATGGGTCCACCATATTGTGAGGCCTCAGGTACTTTAGAAAGGATGGAAAAGTACCTTCAGGCAACTTGCCTAGAGGTGAGTCAGAGGGGGCAGAGGGCTGACCCGGAGGTTTCTCCAAGAGGGAACGGAGGGCACTCACAAAGGGCATGGTGTGTGGCTGGCTTAAAGGCAAGCATAGAATAAAATACTCCACCTTAAGAGCTACCTTATCCGTCTGACTTTTTGGGAAATACAGGCTCTATACAGAAGGACATAACTGGAAAAACAAAGCCATGGGTATATACATACATAATGAGTGTGATGCGCACCATCTGGGGGATGGACACACTTGAAGCTCTGTCTGGGGGGGGGAGGGCAACGAACATAACCTAAACATTTGTACCCCCCAAAAAACATAAAGCCAAGTAAACTTAAGTTTAAAGTTTAAACCATGGACATGCACACATAACAAACTTTGGAAAGTTAAATTAAATTTTAACTTGGGCCTAGTCTGAGGCGCCCCAAGGCACATTGTTAAATCTTTTATGAAACAACTCAGGGTAAAAATAGAGCTGTCTGGGAGGCCAAGGAAATCCCCTTGCCTAGTGGAGGCAACAGGACTTGAGGGTAGATCAGCCTATCCTGGAAACCATCCACTCTGGGGCAAAAACAGCACAGAAATGAGGACTTACTCATGGGTTCTGCTCACAGCTCTGAACTGTCACCCATAGCTCTTTACATACAACAGGCTTCTTCCAGTAAGGGTGGAGCAAAGATTCATATTGATGTACTATAAAATCAAAACAGTTAATATTTACAATTAGAGTCCCTCCCTGTGAGACTGCAAGCCCAGACAGAGCTGGTCTGTCCTGCCACCTCCAACCAAAATGCCTTGGGAAAAGCCAAAAGAGCTCTCTGCTAAACACCATTGTCAGCTAAAAGGAAAAGAAATCCCTTTTAAGGAAACTATTTAACTTCAATAGGCTGCTTTTCTGCCAGGACTTTCAATCCCTCCGAACATAAGCCGAACCACAGACTGCTGCACGTATGTCTGGATCCTGGCTTTTCTTTCCCCCCCTCCTCAGAGCTTCAGCACCAGTTGTTAGCCAAAAATAAACACCATTCCTCAACCATATATGTCCACCAGCCCAGGCCTGGGGAGGAGGAGCAGGAGGCAGGTCAGTCCCTTGGCTCCAGCTGCACTCACGTGTGGCCACCGCTCACGATGCACATAACCCAGCTCAACCGCGAGTGCCTGCTGCACCTCTTCTCCTTCCTGGACAAGGACAGCAGGAAGAACCTGGCCAGGACCTGCTCTCAGCTCCACGATGTGTTTGAGGATCCCGCACTCTGGCCCCTGCTACACTTCCGTTCCCTCACCGAACTTAAGAAGGACAACTTCCTCCTGGGCCCGGCGCTCCGGAGCCTCTCTATCTGCTGGCACTCCAGTCGCGTGCAGGTGTGCAGTGTCGAGGACTGGCTCAAGAGCGCCTTCCAGAGGAGCATCTGCAGCCGGCACGAGAGCCTGGTCAATGATTTCCTCCTCCAGGTGTGCGACAGGTAGGCCGCCTTGCCTCCTGAGCAGTGCTGGCTTCGCTGGCGCTGGCTCCCAAGGGGGCAGGGAAGAGCAAATTAGGAGACCACGATGGCTGTGCCTTGGGGCGCCTCAGACTAGGCCCAAGGCAGACACCCAGGCACAGTCCCCAGGAGATGGATAAAACCATGAGAGAAACAACTACTAATCCTCCGCTCAGCCTCCCAGGCCCCAGAGCTGCTGCTGCTGCAAACAGAACTGGGGCTTCAGCTGTGCCTGCTCTTTGGCCAGCTGTCCTCCCTGGTAGCCATTAAGTGCTAGCCAGGTCCAGCTGGGCCAGGATTTTCAAGGTCGGGCCCTGGGAAAAGGCTTCCAGATGCAACAATCAGCTCATCCCTCCATTAAGCCCTAGCAAGAGCCCCCAAGGCCTGTGAAACGCTACGGGAGGGCTAGGGTGCTCCGTTAGCTGAACCAAACCAGATTCTGGGGGCAGAGGTAGTAATAAATAATGGCTTCCTTTGAGGAACTTACTAATTTTAATTTGCACAGTACCCCTAGGGGAGTGTAATTTAGCCTAATTTTTCAAATAAGCAAACTGATGCTCCCAGAGGTGATGTGCCCACAGTATAGGGTTGCCATATTTTTGCAAATCAAGATATAGGCTGTCCAGTTAAGTTTGAATTTCAGACAAAGTAATTTTTTAGTACAAGTATGCCCCAAATACACTCTGTATTTGATCTGTCAACCCTACCCCAGACACACAGGCTGAGCCACCAGGCCAGGCTCCCTCCATGGTCCCAGCCTCCTGGGTAGAGCAGCCCGTGCAAGAACACAGAGCCCCTCAACCAGCCTCTTGCTGAGCTGCCACCAGTCCTGTCCTGCCTTGGAGGAAAAGCACCACCTTGATCGCTAATAAACCGAGCCTGGCTGTTCATGGAAAACAAGGCTCAGCCAGGTTGTTGCCACCCAAGTTTAATAGCTGCTGTTTCCTGGCAGCACAACAGAACTGCAAGAAAATAATGTGGTGGCCCCACCTTTCTTTTTTTTTAAACTGGTAGAAAACAGGGTGGATTAGGGGCTGGGCCCTGGTTGGCCCAGGCCATTTCGGTGAACTTGACAAAGCCCAGAAATCAGACTGGGGAATGACATGAGGTAGGGGAGTGGCAGAGTTTGCCGTGAAGTTGTCACATTCTTGCTCTAAGAGAACTAGGCTTAATTCCCCAAACCAGCAAGGTGTGGAGGGACCTTCCAGGCTACTATATGGGTCAAGCAAGGGGCCCCAGTGTCACAAAGCAAAGGGCTTTGCTGTCAGGGTCCCCAGATCTGCTACTGTCTTACTGTGTGACCCCAGCGCAAGTATTTTAAACTCTTGCAACCTCATTTCTTCTGTAAAATGAGATAAATTCCTTCATCTCACAGGGTAAGAGGGTCAAGTGACACAGCAGCACCTGGCACACAGTAGGGACTGATAAAGGCCCAGTGAGTCTGGTTCTTCTGGCCAAGGGCTCAGAGGTTGGGAGGAACAGCTGAGGATGGCTGGGCAGGGAGGGAGTCAGCTCTTTTTCTGTTTTTTTTCCTGTTTAGGGGAAGGGATCACTCAGCCCCCTTGGGGCTTGAACACCTAGTCCTCATAACCACCTTGAGGGTAACAATTTCTCCCTCTTGACAGATGCTGAAGTGGCCCAGCAAGGTTCAGACATTTGTCCTGGGTCAGACAGCTTGTCACAGGCCAGTCATTTGAGCTCTGGGCCAGTTTCCTTATTTACAAAACTGCAGGTGCTAAAGGAGGCGGGCGGCATGGACTCAGTGTGTGAAATATGGCTGTGCCCAGTATATGCCAGCTCTGAATCCCCTCACCCCAAGCACAAAGGAGCTGAGCTGGCCCCGGACGGTGCCTGCCCTCAAGGAGCTAAGAGGGAGGCTCATAGGAAAAGGGAAACTCTTCCCCAGTCCCGACGCCAGCTCCCTCCGGCTACAGGGAGCCAAGGTCCAGGCCCATGAGACGGCCCTTCTGGACTGGAAGCAGTCTGGTCCTGTTTCCGGAGAAAGTGGGTTGTGACTGTCTGTAGAAAGCCCTGCTGCAGGTTCTTTACACCCCATTCTCAGTCCTCACAAGCCACTGGTAGACAGTATTCTTCCCACGCGTTAGGAAACTGAGTCACTAACGTGGCCAAGACCACACTGCAAATAGGTCTAACTTTGCTCAAGATCTCTCTCCGGCTGCAGCAGAGCGCCCTCCGAGCTCTCTGGGCGAGCCACCCAGTGTCCCTGACTGTACCCACCTCGGCCTGGTTCTAGCTGCCTCTGGCTCCTGACCTCGTCCAGACTGGCGTCCCAGGCAACTGAGCTGAACCCAGGGCCAATACTGAGGGGTGACCCCACGGCCTCAAGGGTTGGAATGGGGCTGTCACTAAGCCACCTGCCATGGAAACAGACCCTCCTCCCACCCACGTCCTGCTAGGGGCATTCAGCTTGAAGCTGGATGGGGCAGTCGCCACGCGGCTCCCCTGCAAGGCAACAAGCAACAGCAGCTGTCCCTCTGGGAACCGGCACCCGCTCTGTCCCCTGCGGCCCCATGGCTCTGGGGGGTTGGGGCTGCCACTGGGGGTTCCTCACGGGGCCCGAGACTAAGAGCCAGACCTACACCGAGAGTCCCGCCGCGTCCCGGGGCCGCCGGGTGGGTTCAACGAGCCAGCGAGCCCCGGCCAGGGCAGGCCTGGCCTGGGCCGCTCTCCTCGGCCTCGGCCCGGAGTCACCGCGCTCTCCCCGCAGGTGCCCCAACCTGGCGTCCGTCACTCTGTCGGGCTGCGGTCACGTCACCGACGACTGCCTGGCGCGCCTGCTGTGCTGCTGCCCGCGCCTGCGCGCGCTGCGCCTGGAGAACTGCGCGCGCGTCACCAACCGCACGCTGACGGCCGTGGCGGCGCACGGGCGCGCGCTGCAGACGCTGCACGTGGACTTCTGCCGCAACGTGAGCGCGGCCGGCCTGCTCCGCCTGCGCGCCGCGTGCCCGCGCCTGGCCCTGCGCGCCGAGCACAGCGCCGCCATGCTGCCCGACCAGGCCCCGCGCGCGCCCGCCGCGGGCCCCCGCAAGCCGCCGCCGCGCTAGGCCCGCCCGCCCGGCGTCCGGGCCGGTAACCCAGCTCCTCCGTCTCCCGGACTGCCACGTCTTCGGAGCCTCGGTGTCCCCATCTGCACAACGCCTACCTCACTTTGCAATTTTATACATAGGATGAACGCGAGATTAAATGACCGACGGTCGGAAAACACTCGCCTGGTTCTCACTAACCATCACCACCTTTCCCCTCCTTGCGCACCAGGTCCTCCTCCGTGCGCCCCGGGGACTCCGCTCGCCGGCGGGGAGGGTCTGGCCACTGGCACCGCCGGCCGTGCTCGGGGAAGGCGAGCGGGGTGGGGGTCCGACCTCCCGCGCGCCGGGCGGAGTGACGCCGGCGAGGCCTGGCCGCTGCCCCGGGTCCCCTAGCAGCCGTCGCCTCCGAGGGCTCCGCCGAGGAAGCCCCCGAAGCCGCTCCCACCTGCAGCTTTGCCCGCGCCAGCCCGCTCGGCTTTCCTGGGGCACACGCGATTCTAGAACACTCGCTCTTGTTTCTTCCATAAATTGCATAATTATACATATTTTCTACCGTTCTCGTATCATAAAAGTCATTTGATAAAACCCAAAGATTTAAAAATAAAGCGGTAGCCATGGTTAAGTCCTTTGATAATGGAATTATTATAAGCTGATGCAAAGCTGGATTTTCCCCTGTTGGATTTGTTGGACATGGACACACGCCTGTACTTCCAAGTTCAAGGCTTTAGTCAATGTCCTACCTTTAATAAAGGCTGCAGCCTCCTGGGCCCGTGTACCCGGGGAACCGCGGTTAGGTGGAAGAGCGCTGCGCGGCGGTGGGCAAGGCCTACCCTCCAGCTCCACCCACCGCCAGCTGTGACCAGGGCTCATCACCCATCCAGGACAGGTGTTTCTTCTCAGAAAGAGGATCTTGATCTCTACTCACAGGTTCCTTAATTCGTTGCCCAGATAGGGAAACAGGGAGGACAAAAGAGACAAATTCTGTTCTCATGGAGCTTACATTGTAATGGAGGAAGAGATAAGTAATTGTAAGTACTGTGGAAAGAAGTGCAGGTTATGGGGCTTGTTGGCAAGAGATTGGGATGGGGAAGCCACTGAGAAGGGGTTGAGCAATGTAAGCCTCACTGAGAAGGTGACATCTGAGACATGAGGTGAGTCAGGGAGTCAAGCAAACCATGTGGAAGATATTCCAGGAACAGGTGGTGCAAAGGCCCCAGACTAGGAGGACAGCTGGTGTGTTAAGGGAAGAAGGAGCAAGGAGCTCAGTGTGCCTAGAGCTGAGCCGTGAGGAGGGGAGCTGAGCAGGAGAGATCAGAGAAGTAAGGGATGGAGGTAGCTGTGAATGGACAGGTTAACGTAAGGATGAAATGCGAGACGGCGATCCCCTCACGCCAACCTACCCCCAGCAGAAGCCAGGGCCACATGCAGAAATGATATCCCGGTGAAGTCCCAGAGGCACTGACATTTTTCCAGGCATGTGGGCAAGCAGCACCCTGCCCCACCCCAGTCCCCCTGGGACTGATTACCCCAGAATCAGGGTAACCACACTGAGCTCTGGCCCAGCATAATCCCTTCTAATCTGTGTGTTGGGGGAGCCAGCCCCGTCATGCCACCAGCTATAGTGGAGTGGCCGGGCCCCACTACTAGCCTGTGAGACCCAGGCTTCCTTTGGGTGATTTTTCAGTTTGCCCGCCATCACTCTGGACTCTGGAGAGAGGCCTTGCAGGGACTTAAGTTTTCTCCCACTAACGTGAACAGAGTTGAAAGCAAGCTCAGGTTTCCAGGGGTTTGAATGTTTGTCTACCGCAGAGCCACTTAAGCCCCATGACTTTGCTTTCATCATCTCCAATAAGCCCAAATTCCCAAAAGGTCCTCTTTGCCCTAAATTGGTGGTTTAACCTGGGGAAACAACAAGATCCTGGCTTCAGGCTCTAATGGATCCGGGTTTCCATCCCCTTTCCCTCACTTTCTAGCCCTGTGTCCAAGGGCAGGTCAGCCATCTTCAAACCTCAGCTTCTTATCTGTGTATTAGGGATAAGAAGAGAACCTTGCTTGAGAGGTTCTTGGAAGGGTCATGATTGTGTTTGTAAAGCAGAAGTCACTGCATGCTGAGCTAGATAGGGGTGACCTGCATTCCCCTAATGCCCCCTTTTTCCATGGAAGGTCTTCCTCTATCTATAAATGAGAGTTAAGTTACCAGGCCAGTCCTCTGATGCCTAGTAACTCCCTCACATCCCAAGACTATAGTGATCACAGAACTCAAGCTGCGCTGGCAGCTGTATTCAATGCTGTTTCTAGGGCTCTAAATTGGCCCCCACCCTAGCCAGGGGCACTTTGGGTCCCTGATCCAAGGACCATTTTAAGTGCTCCCAGAAGGTGGGCACTGATGGAGACCCATGGCTCTCCGCTCTGCCTTCTAACAGTCACTGTTCACCATCACCAGACACGAGCGAAGCACTCGACAGAACACAGCATCCCATTTAATCTAAAAAACTGCTTTCAAAGTTTTCTCTCAGGTTTGCGTAGAGCAAGGTGCCCTGCATGCTAAATTAATGCACCAACTCATTCATCTGACAAGCATTTACTGAGTATTGGCCACGGGGTTGGCCTCAAGGGACCCAGCTCTAGTTGAGAGAAGACATGCAGCTGAGGTTGATGAGTGTTCCTGAGCCATCTCCCAGCTCTGTTGTCCATAGCCTCTGACAAGTTATGAACTCTCTGAATCTCGGTTTATTTATCTGTAAAATGGGACCAGTACCCTCTCTGTGACATGATGAGATTATGTCTAAATGTGCAGTGCCTGGAAGGTAAGGCTTGGGGAAGGCGTCTCACGTGCATGGGGGGCTAGAAAAGCTGAGTGCCTGGTAGACCTCACAAGGCCCAGACACTGGGAAGAAGCAAGCTAGGTTTGTATGTGGGTAATCCAGGAACTCACAGAGGGCTGGGCACAGCACCCACAGACTGCAACTGTGAGGAGGGTGTCCCTATCAGCAGGCACAGCTCAGCAAAGGCAAGGGGCAAGAAGCCCAAGGCACACAGAGGGAAGGAAGAGCCCAGGGAAAAGGGAGCCTGATTGTGTTCCAGAGCCACCCCACCATGGCTTGGGGTTTATCAGTGCCCTCGTAGCCTCTATTAGATCACAGACCTCCCCCTTCTGGAATGCTAACTCTTTTTAGTCTCAGTTTTGGCCAAGGCAGCCAATGGTCACATACAGGGAAAGGTACGGGGAGGGTCCAGAACCTCAGCATAGGGCAGGACACTGCTCTCTGGCTGGAGGCTGACCTGTCACCATCACACTGGTCTGCACAGGAGCCTCAGTGCTAGCAGAGAGACCAGGGCCACATGCTCTGAGGTCAGGGGTTCCAGACTCCCCCTGGTAGGCGGCAGCCTGCTGCTGGGAGGTGGTGATCTGAGGCTTGTCTTGCAGGCACAGCACAGGCTGTTTGGGGGAGAACTGACCGACACCCTCAGGTCTACCATAGCACGCTGACAGGAAGCTGAGGCTCCTGGCTCTTGCCCAGATGCACCTGTGAACAGGTGCTTTCCCTCTTCTGACCTTGGATTCTTGGTCTATAAAAGGAGAGATCAGCTGACTCCCTAGAGGACTTCCTTCCAGCTCTAGGATTCAATGCCCAAGACTTGCTTTTGGCTAAAAACCGAGCTCACCAGATGTAGGCTTTATCTGGCCGGCAGTGCTGGGCAAAGGTCACAAAGCTAGGAGACCCAGAACAAAGCCACAGCTTTGGAGAAATCTTAAATTTTAGAGGCTAGGAGTCTTGAGACTGCTTAAGGGTCATAAGAACTGCAAGTTTTTGTTAACTGAATGAGGCCAACAAACAAAAAAATCACCCAAGCCTCTATAGGGGCTGAAAGTGAAGAAACACCTCCACCAGGCCCATTTTAGCTCCCCAGGTCAGGGATTCATGCTTCCACCTCTCTTCCAGAGTTTTCAAAAGTCAAGAGAATGAAGAAATGACAGGTTTCCAGCAAAGAAACAGAATCTGATATAAAATCACAACATCCATGCAGAGTCCCCTCCCTCATGGGCTCAGACCTCCTGAGAAGCTGCCCGTCAGGCCCGAGCACAGGACCTGGAACTACGAGCACCAGCCTGCTGGGGGTGATCCTGCCCCCTCCGTCCAGAGCAAACTGTGGCAGCAAAGGCCAGAGCCTCACAAAGGTTGAGGCATTATTTTGGATTAAAATAATCTGAGGCTGCAGACCTATCCTTTGGCTCTGTGCACGCTCAGCCCAGCCCAGCAAGAAGAAAGAGTCAGGAAGCAGCCCAGGAGACCCTAAAAGGCTTTGTCCAGGATCCTCACAGCACAGACATCTTCCTTCTCTAAAAGAAATTCTCTCCTGGCTTGGCGACTCAGGCAGTGAAGGCTTTAAGCCCAGAGCCCTTCAACACTGCTACTGATTGAGCTCTCAACTGAAGCTTTTTTTTCAGTAAAACTAACATGTCATCATTCTAAATATTATTAGATATTCTCACTGGGCAAGATCCATTCACCACAGTATCTTAGGTGGCAAAACTGTATTTATCTTCCAATTTTTCTTTGAAAACACACATCCTACCTTCCTTGTGGAAAACAACTGCCTGTAAGGCTCTCAGTCCGGTACCTCATTTGAGCAGGCTGTCAGCAAAGACCTTGTCCACAAAGCACAGAGGAAGCAGCTTGTGGCATGAACTAGAGACAAGCCACCATAGGCTTTGCCCTCTTCCTGTCTGTACTCCCAGCAGCGAGAGCCCTCAGAGCTGCTTTCAGGATGGCCCTTTTCCCCAGGAACACATACTCCTTCTGACTCTGCTGAACAAGTGAGCACATTACCCAGCAGGGGCTGGGTTCAAGTATCAAGACTGTAACTGCCAGCTCCTGGCACAACCCCATCATTGAAGGATACGAGAGCCACTCCCAATTCTCATATTAATTCACGAGTTCGTGCACTCACAGGCTCTCACTTACACAGGCTAAGCGCCTGCTAGTGATAGCTGTCCTCCCTGCAGAGACTACATGCTGTTGTAGACTGCCCTGTTCTTTAATCCCGTCACTTGCTCATTTTGTCTTCACAGGTTCTTCACGGCAACGGCCAGAACTGCATTACTTTGGCTTCTCTTCTCCCCTGCCTAGTAGAGCTGAAGCCCACGCCAGGTACGCTCAGGGAAGAAGGACGGTGGTGCTGAGAAGATGAGTGGCTGAGGCAAGGGCCCTGGGGTGAGGGAACAGAGAGAGAGACCCAGGATGACAGAAGAACAAAGGAAAACAGGAGCTTGGACTCCCGGGGGACCCTGGAACCATGTGGTCCTCTGCTAGGTGATTTCTAAGTGATGCCCACCCTCAATGAGAAGGAATGCTTCTGAATGGGTCGCCGCCAGAGCGAGACTAGCCTGAACACTCACTCTGTTCTGGGCTAACTAACACCTGCCTTGACGCAGCTCCTGGTCCGAAGCCCCACTGGAAGTAACACCAGCAGCCCACACTCTGATTCCTGATTCTGCTTTATTTCTCTGCGTAAGGAACTCTGCACAGGCAATTCAAATTAAAACAAAATAAATATATGAATATTCATGTAAAACT
Organism: Lepilemur ruficaudatus; assembly: GCA_963574885.1. Classification (NCBI taxonomy): domain Eukaryota; kingdom Metazoa; phylum Chordata; class Mammalia; order Primates; family Lepilemuridae; genus Lepilemur; species Lepilemur ruficaudatus. The sequence goes on from CAUYRT010005398.1 coordinate 50,834, forward strand.
GTCCTTTCTAATGAACAATTATACACAATGTACAATTTCATCTTCACTGGATGGGTTTACAAAAAGGTATCATTCCCAACTAAAAATGCACCAAAATGGTTCCATGCAAACTTATCAAAAGTGACCAAAAATATGGTGGGAAAAACCTGACTGAAAGCACTTTGTTTTTTTGTGTTTGTTTTTGTACAATCACAGAAAAATAAAAACATCTAATTTCTTTGTTACATTTAGAGTAACTCAATGTGGCCACTGTTTATAATGTTGCTTTATGTTCCTAAAACATCTATGTAGTTACCATAAAAGTGTATCAACATCAAATTGGAAGTGAGCATCACTGAGAACAAAGGAGGGGTGAGAGCACCCACGGTGGTCAGTAGTCAGTGTCCGAGCCCTCAGCATTGTCCACGTTTCTTGAGAGCATGTAGTTGTCCATGTCAATCGAGCGGCAGTTGTTGATGGCATAGCGCAGGCGCTCGGCCATAATCAGCTGGCTGGAGTAGGGGGGCAGCCTCAGCTGGAAGAAGCAGGTCTGTGAGGTAGGCAGACTGTCGTAAGGCTGTGGACAGAGAGACCCAGAGCTGTGACTGCAGGCACTGGGGCACCTTGGTGGCGGAGTAGGGTTGCCCATGACCACCCTCCCAAAGGCTGGAAAGCATCTCTGCCTGCCTTCAAGATGGCCTCTGTGGACTTGACTGCACACTCAAGTCAAGTGGAAGCAGAGACTAAGCCATGGCAGAAAGAGAATGGGTTCTGTTGTCCTATGGCCCCAAGGCTCTTGGTGAAGATGTTCCTTCCTCTCTTCACCTCCCCCAGGGCTGGTATGTATAAGGTGAGAATAAGCCCTGACTGGCAGGATTGCCTGGAAGATCATACTTTGCACAGTGCCTGGCACAGAGTGAGAGTATAGTAAGAGTTTGTTCCCATCTACCAAGAGGATGCAGACTCGAAGCCAGCTGCAGGGATGCCACAGAGCAGGCAGAATGCAAGGAACAATTGTGAGCTGGCTGTGGGAGCTGCCTTCGCCCCCTCGCTTTCCCCTTGTGTGCCTTCTGCCTCTTGTGCACGTGGCCACAGAACACAGGTCAGATGAGGAAGGAGCAGTCAAACCCTAGTCACTCCATTAAACTGATGCAGATGCAGTCGTTTAAAATGATGATTATGATGACCAGCAGCAAAACAGAAAAGTGTTTGGGATAGATTAGGTGGTTAAAAAAAAATCAGAATAAAAATTCTAGATACATCATGCAAAAATATGTATGACTGAGGCAAAGACTAGGAGGAATTACACAAAGGTAAAAATGGCTACTACTAGAGAAATAGGATTATGATGTCTTCTGTCCCTCCCCACAAATACAACCATTTCCCAAACTATTTGTAATGATAGTAATGATATGACATTGTTTTCATAAATTTTTAAAAATTTGTTTCTTAAAAAAGAACCTGCCCTCTCTTTTCGCTCAACTTCCTTTTGCAATTGGCCCTCCTCCTCAGAGCCCCGCACCTAGGTGAGATGCATTTCCACACAGTGGGAGGTGGAGGGCCCAGTAGCCCAGGTGTACCAGAGCTCTAAGGTGGAAAAACTGAAAACAGCTAGGAAGGGAGGTGCCACCAGGTAGGTGGCTCTGATGACTTAAATGTGGGTACTGGAGAAAGGAAACACCACAGTAGACAGTTTTCTGAGGCTGACAACCCCAACGCATGGAATTAGTGGTAGATTAACTGCTGGAATGGCAGGGGTAGCCTAGGACAGAAATACGGCAATGGTTGTTTCCAGAGCTGAATAGAAGAAGTTTCCTTCTCTCCACATCTCTCTGAAGCAACAAAACAGATTTACAATTTATAGTTGTTGGTAAGTCATGCAGGAAATTTATGGAAAGGCCCTTTTCATAACCCTTCCTGCACGCGGCTTCTCCAGTGAGCCCAGCCTGGGGTAGAGCACAGGCCTGAAGCTCAGGAGGCAGCAGGGAGAGGAACAGCCTTGGCTACCGCAACCTCCAGGAACAGTTTCTGGAAAAATACCAGAAAGGCAGACACTGAAACCAGCGGGAAGGGCCCTTGTGTGAAGAGGCCCTACTTTCCTTACTATTTTCTGATTAAACAGCATGGGTCCTGCTCGGAGGACTGCCCGTCTCCTGTGGGAGAGGGGCTCGGGAAGAGTGGAGACAGAGGGAACAGAGACATTTCCTAACTTGATGCAGTAAGTGCTGCGTGCGAGGTGTGCACCGCGTGTTCAGGAGATGGAAAGAAGGAGGTCTGGCTGGCTAAGTCTGCCTTCAGGAACGGATGGAGGCACAGGAAAGCATCTAGGAAGCTCCTGGAGGAGACGACATTGGCATAGGGCTTCTAGAATGAATAAGTGTTTTCCAGGCATAGAGGGAAAGGGGTGTGAAGGAGAACTTACTAAAGCAGAGGGCACAGCTTACACAAAGGCACAGAAGTTTAAAAACAGCATGGTCTGCTGGGGAGAAAGGCAAGCAGCCCATTATGGCCAGAACATGGTGTCAAGAGGTGCTATGAGAAAGTGGGGCAGATGCCAGCCTGTGGAGGTGGTTTTAAGGCAGCTAAGGCCACTGGCATTTATCCTGGAGTCAACACAGGGGGTCCCTGAAAGGAGGAGAGTGACAAGGCCAGATGGGTGTTTGAGAAAGACTCTGGCAGCAGTAGGCTTTTCAGACTCTAAGCCCTTTTATTCCTAGGCCATCTGTCACAACGGCAGCTGGGCTGTGGCTCACCAGCTGGGGCCTCTCTGCAGGCCGCGGAGCAGCAGCACCACCTGCCCCCATGCACACCACACAAGCAAGCGGAGCACGCATCGCTGCTCCCCGCACCCTCAGGTTCATTCTGGAGCACGCCGACCAGTTAACAGTTAACATTTTCATGAAAACAAACAAACAAGGCCATGCCCTGGTGTACAAGTTACACAATAGAGGAAATAAGGGGCAGAGGCAACATGATGATCCCTCTGCCAAGTTCAGCTTTAACTCCTAGAAGATCCTGGAAGATTTAGGGAAGGTTGTTGGTTGAAGTATGCTTTCCACATCCATTTAGGACTTTTTCATTGACTCTAAGTGATGCTTGTGAACAAATTTTTTCTTTAATCTGGAAATTCCAAACATTAAGCATAAATTGGCAGCCTATTGAGGCAGGTTTTCCCAACGTGCAAGCAATAAGGAAGCAATAAGGGCAGATGTTACCCAGGAAGAAACGCTTACTTACCCTATCAACCTTCATGATTTGGAATCTCTGAGAAATGTCAGCAGTGTTGGCTGGTAGTCGAGATCTTCCTGACACAAACCTCATAAAAAGCACTCGCTCCTCATTGGAGAACTCTTCCAGTGTGTGCCAGAACCACTGCACTAGCTGATGCTGCTCATCCACCTCACGGTATCGCACCACTTTCTTCAAGACTTCTACAGAGATCTCAGGCATCCCACACACCATCTGCTCTAGCTGTTTTGCTGTGAGGAGGGACAGCAGTGGCACAGGAACAATCCAGGACATCCCTTCTCGGACTGCAGCCACCTGCTCCCAGGAAAGGTTGTTCATTCAACAAGTGTGCAGAAACCTAGCACCCAGTGTGGACCCAGTTAGGCTGGGCACCATGCACTGCCTGCTCACCTGCTCTCCAGACCCTTCACTTGTCCCTCAGACCTCTAGGCATGAGTGCCAGTGAACACGGCTCACCCTCTTTGCCTCTGAACCATTGTTACAGCTTCTCCCTGCTGTGGGACTCTTACACTCCTTCCAGTCCCAGTTCAAGTCCAATTTAGGAGTCTGCCTTCCCTCCCCCACAAACCCCAGCCCCTGGGGGCCCTCTCCAATGCCCGCTCCACTTACTCATATTCCCAATCACACGTGGCCATGTGCTGTTAAACTGTGCTACATGTGGGCACTTCATCTCCTCATCAACGCAAGATGCTCTTGGAGGATTCACCTAGCTGTCTACTGTTTTTGTAATCTAGGTTTTTCTTTTGAAAATAGTTACATCCTTTTTGTAAAAATTATTTGTGCTCCTTCTAAAAAACTTTGAAATGTACAAAGAAGAAAGTAAAAATGGGAAGTCCTTCTTCAGGAAGGCAATAGAAAAGGCAAAGAATTTGGTCTGGAGACTTGGGTTCTAAATCCCAGCTCCACCACTAACCAACTCTTTTACTTTCATTTTCCAATCTGAAAAATGAGGCAGATATTGCTGCTCCCACATGACTCTGATGAGAATTTTATATGAGCAACTATATCAAAGTCCACGTGACTAGGTAATCATATTGTTATGTTCTCTCAGCACAGTCCTGAGCACAGGCCGGCTGGGGAATGCCAAGGGGGCAGCAGCCAGAGCTGCCTCAACGGTCTGTTTAGAAAGTTGTCTCCTCCAAGGCTGTAGTGCACCCTTCCCACAGAATCATCACTGTTCAAGATTTGTTTCATAAATACTTCTTCACTCCAAGCCAACTCAAAACTATTTACAATTAAAAAAAAGTCTGAGAATCTGAATAGGAGCCACACCTCGGGGAAGTGGGTAACTCTGTGAGATGATGGATATGTTAATTTGCTTCACCACAGCAAACTTTTCAGTGGCAATATGTATCCCATAACATCATATGGTATATCTTAAATATAGAATATAGAATACGTTTATGAATAAAAAATAAGATTTATTCCCACGTTCCCCTAAGGATCAGAGATTAGCAGTGAGGACAGTCTTTACCGATACTAAAGGGAATACCCCAGCCAAATTCTGCCAAAAAACAAGCTGTCATGCCTGGAAAACAAAAGCTGTCTGGAAAAAAATGAGGCTGAAGTATGGGGCTGGCTGCTTGGCGGTGGTAGGGGGACAAGTGGGGACAGCTTTGCGATGAATACTAAGTTCTAAGAGATGAAGAGGAAGGGAAGGGCTTGTTACAGAGAAAGGAACAAAGTCAGGGCAGGGCAGAGCATAGCACAGCTGACAGAGGCGGGAATATCAATCCGGCCCTTAGAAGAAGGGCCCCTGGGAGAGCCTAGGCACCATCGTTAAGCCTGGTTTGGGATCCTGGCTCTGCCGTGGGCATTCAGTGCTTTCTTTTGGGAAATGGTGACAGTAATCCTCACCTCACAAGTAACTATGGGAAATACTCCATGTGAGGGTGTCTGGCACCATACCTGGCATGCAGGAGGTGATCAATACATTTTTAGTCAATTTTTTACTCTCTGAAGATTAAAAATATTCATGAATTGGAGACAAACCCTAAGCCCTGACTGTGTAAACAACATCACTGAGAGGACCCACCTTCCATAAGCTAAGAATATAGTTGGGCCAGGTCTAGTCAGAAAGACTTGGCCCAAAGCCAAAGTCTAAGAAGGAACCAGAAGTGAAGGGTATGGAATATGTATACGTCAAATTATGAAACTTCTACAGCCTCAGAGCTTGGGTCCAGCTCTTGAGAAGACCCCAACATATTCTGCAAATAAAATATTATTGAAATGGCTATTAATGATCGCATACCCAAAAGAACCTTTTTGGATATAATACTCATTTCTATGGTCCTTCATTCATATTCCCATCATTTATTAAATGCATATCTACATGTCAATACAGAATAAGTATAACTAAAATGAGAGAGAAAATATATTCTTCATTCAGTATCTTACAAGCTAATTGAAGAAACAAGTCCCAAACTCCGGCCACAACATAGAAGTATGTGATATATCTTGAGGAATTTCAAAGTAAGGTAAAAGATCTCTACAGGTTAGTGACCTGGAGGAAAGCCGGTGTGTGGTGGAGATGCATTCTTTAAGCTGGGGCTTGAAAAATTACAGCAGCAGTGGGAAAGAGGGACCCATATGCGATTATGAGACCAGCATTTGGGGGTTCATTCACATGGACTCTGACTAAACCAACTGGAGTGGTGGCACTGAGTTGGGGAGCAAGAAGACATGAGGACAAATAAGACTGAGGAGGAGTAAGAGGACAAGGTCTGAATGCCAAGGTGAGAGCTTGGCCTCAATCCAACCAATGACCAATTCAGAGCTGATTTAAGGCCTTGATTAAGGGCTGGGTGCAGTGGCTCATGCTTGTAATCCTAGCCCTCTGGGAGGCTGAGGCAGGAGGATCGCTTGAGGTCAGGAGTTTGAGACCAGCCTGAGCAAGAGCGAGACCCCATCTCTACTAAAAATAGAAACAATTAGCCAGGTATGGTGGCACACGCCTGTAGTCCCAGCTACTCAGAAGGCTGAGGCAGGAGGATCGCTTGAGCCCAGGAGTTTGAGATTGCTGTGAGCTAGGCTAATGCCGTGGCACTCTAGCCTGGGCGACAGAGTGAGACTCTGTCTTAAAAAAAACCTTGATTAAGGAGATAGAGGACCCAAGTACATGGTCTGAGAAGCCTCTGAATAGGTTCTGAGCTATAGATACAAATGAGTCAATATAGTGAATACATATGCCAAAATATGACAGTAACCAGTCAGTTCTCGTTTGGGACAAACCCAAACATTTACATTTCCCTCCCGAAATGTCTGATCTCACCTGTCGATCCATCTCGTGAAGCCGATACTCAATGGCCCTCTCCACATATTCCTTCCTATTGGAAAATGTGAGTGGGATGCTATTTCCACCAGGGATTATAGGAACCATTTTGCCATCAGCACTCTGGCCAACAAAAGAATCAAGAGGAATCATCTAAGAACAGAATAATAAAGAATTTTTATTACATGGTAGAAATGACAACAGAAATATGTTCCAATACAAATATATTACACTAGTAAGAAAGTCAAGATTTTTAAGGATGAAACAAGGTGAACAAGAGACGTAAGACTGATCAAGCTACGTGATCGGCAGGAATGTGCTGACTCATCTGGCTGCAGTTAAAAATGGGACTGAATCTCTCTGCCTCCAAATCAGGCCTGCTGAATTCTGGTCACCCCAGGCCTCCCTGGCCACGCTGGTTCTCCACTTTACTAGGCAGAAAATGAATTAAGGAGGAAGCAGCAGAAGCTGGGGGCTGAGGTTGAGCCGCTGAGGGCAGCAATGGTATAGCTAGGGCATGGATCATCCAGACAGCAAGAGGAAGACGATATCTGAATTTTATACAGAGAAACTCTAGTCTGTGCATGTAGAAGTCAACACCAGCAGAAACACAGACCAGCCAGGATTTACCTCATGGAAACTCTCCTCGGTAATCCCACTGTCTTCAATGTGAAGAATACTGTTGAGAGTCTGCACATAGAGCAGATCCACTTCCTCCAAGTCCTCCAGGGTGAGCGGGACACAGCACAGCTGCTTCCACACCAGAGGGGCCAAGTGGAGGTCCAGAGGCTTCTTTGTGCGAATGGCAACCCCCATTAAAATCCCCAAGAATTTAAACTGCATTAAGTGTTCATCGAGGCAGGCAGAGGGGTTAAAAAGGAACCTGCAGAATTAAAGAAAATATTTCAAACAAAATTTTCCTAATTTCTATTAGAAATAAGTTACCCACAACTTATTTATTTATAGCTACAGCATTAGTCTATACCTATGCTGTTCGATATGATAGCCATTAGCCATGTGTGGCTATTTAAATTAATTAAGGTTTTTACAATTCAGGTTTTTAGCTTTCCTAACCACATTTTGAGTGCTCAACAGCCATATGTGGACTGTGGCTACTGTTTTAGACAGCACAGGAACCATATTTTGGAACAAGCAAATGATCTTAAGCTATTTGCTCCAGAATGCCATATTTACTAAAATCCTTTCATTTATTATTTACAAGTCCATGAAGCAGGATCTAAAATTCAACATTTTGCAAACATAAGGATAATAAGTAATTGCAAATACTAAGCTCTGTGATTTGATAGCATAATAAAGGTTTTTAATGAATTTTGGTGCTGAAAATTCATTAAGGGGAGGCTATGTGAGCCTTCAGAAACACAAAATAAGTCAGGTTTCATGATCGAGTGTATATAACCATGGAGTTAGTCTTGTAAGACATACTAAGTCTCGACGGAAGCGCCCATTCCCTCATCTGTGACAAGAGAATAGTAACAGCATCTACTCCTTAGGGTTATAAATAGGATTCAAGGGTATATGCATGTAAAGCACTTAGAATAGTGCCTGGTACACTCAAGAAATGTGAGCTATTACTATTAATATTACCATTATTTTAGACATTCAATAAATACTTGCTGACTGCCATACCTGTCCCTATTGTAACCCACTTCTGCAGTGGCATTGGGAGAGGGTATAAGAAGGTCAACTACACCAGTTTCAAGTTCCTGTAGAGGAAAGAAAAACATTTTTTGAGAAATGACAACCAAATGCATCAAGAGAATGAACTAATTACATTAAAGATCATACTAAAAAGAGAATACTTTGAGGAATTTATAATGCTATTTGACAACCAGGCATCTCTATACTTTGCTTTTGTGGTTTTGATTTAAAATGAAATTAGGATAACCCCCATATTGAAAATGTCCTGCAGTACGAAGAACCAAGATGAATGAAAAAGTCAGTACAGGAGTTGTGGTAGCTGAGAGGGCAGTGATACTCCAAATAGACTAAATAAATGATAGTCAAGCATTACTTTAGTCACAGGATTTATCAGAAAAGTTCTGATACAAGACAAAGCTGTAAGGGACAGAGCTGATCTGGAAGCAAAGCTGGCAATGAGGATCCTAAAATTTGAACTGGTCTGATCTCTTTAACACTTCTTTTCCTAATTCCCCTGGAACCTGGCAGTTCTACTTTGTTCTAAAAGCACCAGAATAAATCAATTCTGGATTTGTCTGTTACATAAAAATGTACATATGTGTGGTTGTTTCCTCTGCCAACATTCTAGCACAACAGATGGTGAGTCACTGGTAGATGGCTAAGCACTGACACTTACGTATAGCAAGGTATCCTGACAACGTGTTTCACAAACCACTGCTCTAATTCACCAATATATCACTAACAGCATGACTTTGAGACTCACAAATACATCCTTGCTACATTTATAAAAACACGTCTGACAGAATGATCACTGAAAACAGCAAAATGGCCACTATCTGACTAGATAACTCAGCAGGGGACATTGCATGAATATACCTGGCACATCTCTGTGATGGTGTCATCAAACACTCCTCCAGCGTCATCGGCCCCTTCTCCAACCAGCTTAACCTTCCACGCTCGGGAAGGGAGGCGGAGGTCTGACGCATTCAGCTTAACCACTTGTCTCGCTATTTGGACAAAGATGGGCTTACACTTCCGTCCTCTTTAAAAGAAAGGAAGAAGGGAATGAAATATAACTCCCGCCAACTTCCCCAAATCACCACAAAGATCATTTGGTGAATTCTTCCCATCAGTGAATGAACAGGCAAGTTTAACAACAGTCAAACACTGAGCTAGGCATCGTAACCACACTGGGTACCACTGTAAGTACTATTACTATCTATCGTACTTTACAAGTGAAGGCTTACAGAGATGAATGTTAGCAGTAACATTCATCCAAAAAAATTTCAGCTTATTAGTGAAACATATATACATATGCTAACCTGGTTGATATCCTTTTTACAGTAATTTGAGGTCCATAGTTTTTGCCCTGAACCATGGTTTTTCCTATGGAGCGCACCATTGGGAGAGTGTAGACTCTTGGGGCTAACAAAGGCCGAAGCTGTCCCTGTACGATGCCCCACGTTCCAGCGTTATAATGGGATGTGCTATTCTGTAACAGAAAGTAAGGTTATCAGAAATGGTATAATTTAAGTTTAAAAGAAATAATACTTCTTTTGCCTCTAACTTGTGGCAAAAAAAATAAAAAAGAAATAATACTTCTCACTTTTAGAACACATCCTCTTTGAAATGTACTTTAAAAGCATAAACCTGGGTATTTGTAACTATTAGTAACTTCTAAATAATATTTTTTTCTGATAAAATATGATCCGTAATTCTACCTTAAGGTTCTACCCATTAACACTTTGATCTACTTCCTTCCAGTTTTCTTCTGTGTGTATACATATATTTTTCACATTGTTGAGATCATACTGTTTATATAATTTTGAGTTGCTTTTCTCACTTAACTTTGTGTCATAAACATTTCTCCAACTAATTACAATTTGCAAACACTCCATTTAGTGCTGCTCAGTATTCTGCTGCTTGGCTGATTATTTATTTCTAACAGTGATTTGTCATATCTCTCATATGCCCATGACCAGGTACCCAAAGGATTTTTGATTAAGTTTTACAAACTCATACACACTTTGGCAGTCACACCTACACGTTAAACAAACACATACCCATAAACAAAATAGCCAGCTTATTACTGGACTATGCTATAAAAACAGACAAATCAGCCAAATTTACTTTAATTTCTCCCACCATCCCTACGGAGGGCCCAGAATACTCATTTGTAAGGAGAGAAAAAAGTATCCTAAATTTCTCAGATTAATTTATATAACAACCTTAACTATGCTTCTAATAGCTTTGTGTGCTTACATTTTGAAATCATATATTAGACTTTATAGAAATACATGAAATGCTTAGGCATTTATACTTTCTCAAATTCTGGACAAAACCAACGCAGAAAAAATATCACTCTGTGCCCAGCAGCATGATAACCGGTATCTGGCCTGTTCCTAAAACAGCAATAAAATGGGAATAGAATTGTTGTCTTTTCTGCTTCTCTTGGGTACTGAGAGTAAAGGAAGTATTAGCCATGAAAGAATTTTCCAAAGGCCAAGGGAAAGGCCCTGGGGCCTGGTGAGCACGTCATGTATGCTGCTTACCAAGCCAGCCTGTTACCTGGTTGTTGGGGCTGAGGTTCAGTAGCCTCCAGGACGAGTACATGAGGTCGGAGAAGTGGTAAAGCAGCCGGAGCCTGGCCCGCACGGTGTGAATGCTCACCTCTCTCAGCACCCCGTATTGGGGGGGCACTGCGTCAGGCAGGCCCAGCTGCAGAGGTACTGACACACCTATTCAGAAAGCAAATAAGCACTTGTGAAGGAAAATGCATTGCTTTCATTTTTCACATTTTGAAAAATTTCAAACACACAGAGAAACTGAGATAATTATACAATGGATACTCATTCTCACCGCCTAAATTCTGTAATTAATATTTTCTAATATTTGCTTTTTCCTATGTGTATCTATTCCTCTATCCATCAGTTCATCTTAGTTTTTTTGATGCATCTTTGTTGGTTTTTAAATGTCTTTATTTATCATATGGAAACCTGGTCTTTTCTCCTTTAGTTTCCCATTTAACAACGGGACTTAAGCAGTTCCTTCACATACATACATAAAGCAAGCTGAATTCTTCCTTTCATTTTTAATAATTGTCATTTTCATAATAATGTGAGGTTTGGGCAAGGACCAGAGAGGCAGTTCTGGAAAATGTAAATGGGCAACTTAGGAGAGCCACCCACTATACCCACTAGGGACTGACAGAAAATGGCTGTGACAGAATGAAAGATACTGGGCGTATGATTCATGAAGGCTTTTGACTACAATAATAGCTCTGTAAGAAGCAAAGACTACAAGAACTGCATCCATGACTACTCTCTTATAAAAACACATGAAAGAGTAAAAAGAAGATACTAACTTACTTGAGTTTCCTGTGAATAAAGATTTGTATAGCTTGACTCCCACTACTGTTTTATTTTTTTTTTCTTTTTTTGAGACAAGGTCTCACTCTGTTGCCCTGGGAGAGTACAGTGGTATAATCATCGCCCACCACAGCCTCACACTACTGGGCTCAAGCGATCCTCTTGCCTCAGTCTCCCAAGTAGCTGGGATTACAGGTGCAAGCCACCACGTCCTGCGAATTATTCTTATTTTTTGTAGAGATGGGGGTCTTGCTGTGTTTGTCCAGCTGGTCTCAAATTCCTAGCCTGAAGTGATCCTCCCACCTCAGCCTCCTGAAGTGCTTAGGATTACAGATTTGAGCTACCGTGCTCACGTGATAATTGCCTAGCTAATTCCCACTACTCTTAATAAGAGCCAACATTTACTGAGTACTTTCTATGTGCTTGGCACTAGTATAAGAGCTTTGTATCAATTGATTCATTTACTCCTATAGTTCTTCACAATAGGTGCTATTATTACCCTCATTTTACAGACAAAATACTGAGTCTCAAGGTCACTGAGATCATATATGGAGGAGCTGGGATTCAACATCAGCAATGTGGTCCCAGAGTATGAACCTTTAACTGCCACACTGTAGATAGCCCCTGCCCTGAAGTGGAAGTGAAATTCCTCCGAAGCCACTCAATACCTGAAATTGTCAGTATGGAGGCAGCACTGCTCACTCTTGATTCTGTTAACTAGAAACCATCTGTTGCTCATTTGGAATCTACCAGGCAGTCTTACTTTGCTCTCTTAGCGTATCTAAGAGAAAAAAATCTCTATTGGGAGCCTTCCCCAAAGACCTGTGGCTAAGAAGTAGAAAAGTTAGCAAAAAGGGAAGAAAATGTTGACCTCTCAGGCATAAGGTTGCTTCAGAGAAATTCTAGTGCCTTAGACATCAGAGTATGGTAGAAAGGAAGGGCTTGAGGGCCTGGGTAAGAAACAGCCCAAATATGAATAAATAAATAAGAATGATAAATGCCATAATTAAGGTAAGTTTACATTTGTGGGGAATGGAAGATAGATCCAATCAGAAGAGGCCCACAGTTGGGTGTTAAGTACACAAGTATGCATTATATTTTTCTTTAAATCTTTTTGTAGATCTGTAAGGATTTCATAATAAAAAGTAAAACAAACAAGAAGAAGCTAGAAACAGCCCACAAATCCTGCTACAAATGGAGTAAAATGTCAGCAATTTGATTTGCCGTGCCAACGCACAGACATCATGTTTCAAATGGTTAACTAGGGTAAAGAATTTGACAAATGGTCTCACTCTGTTGAGATAGGGTGGAGTGGCTTTTAATCTTTATTCCTAACAATGGGCCTTAGAAAGCTATAATTTAACATTTTTTTAATATATAAAAATACTTAGTTGCTTCTCTAAAATTATACATTTTTGCTTGCATAAATAATATGTTTTCTTCTTTTGAGGGTGCAGAGAGGGACTGCTTCATACTGAAGTCAGCAGCAGAAATGCCTGCTATTAAAGTATTTACAGTGCTGGTAGCACAAAGAATGCTTTGGCTGCATGGGGGAAGGCTTATTGGTTTTAGAATGATGTTGGATGAGGTTTGGAACTGGCAAGCAGAAAGCGCAGCAGAGTATCGCTAAAAGAGAAGCAGCAGGAGCATGGATATTTCATTCCTCACCTGGTGCTCTTGGTGGGACAGGTGGTGCCGTCCATGCAGCACTGTGGCAGCGGCCAGCTGAGATCTGCCTAACATTTTTCCCTTGCAGAACTGTTACCAGGGTTGGTTCTCGAACATGGTTGGTGTGGCCTAGGCCGAGCTGGGAATAAATTACAAACACACAGAGATTCAATTAGAAAGAGGACGTGAGAAAGTCAAGATGATGAAATTTGTCTTAGATGGTAACAGATATAAATAAGTTAATATCTATACCAAGCATCAGCATCAATAATAAAATAAATTCTGATTTTCTCTATCATAATGGTCTTCACAACTCAGACTGTCTCCTAAAAACTAAGCTGCAACGAAGCTGTTCCAAATCTAGCAGATGAGTCCTTTTCTGAAAAAGCAATGAATTCTTAGAAAGTTAAAAAATAACAGAATGATCTATAGAGCTTTTAGTTGAAACACATTGATTTCTGTGTAACAATAAATAAACATAAATAAAAACATACATGGAAGCACATTCTTAACTCCAGAACTCTATTCTTAGGGACACCCATTGTTTCAGAAGCTAAGCAACCCAACATCATTAGGCAGGATCACGTCATGGCACTGCCAGGGTACTCCCAAAGGTATCATCAACATTAACTCTCCACCTTCTGTTAATGTAGTGATGAGACCACAGGAGCCAAATTGAGGCAACTATGAATAACGCTAGTCTTGAATTTAAGGGTACCTGGCCTAGGGAAAGCCAGACGCAGAGAGGACTGATTGGAGTAACGGGAGGTGGCTCTGCATGTGGGGCTAAAAGCCACTGTCGCAGCTGGCATCTCAAACATCTCCCACCAAGGTCTCTCCCTCCTCCATAGGCAGAAGAGGCTGAACATATCAACCTCTCGAGTCTTTTCTGAATCTCTCAGAGGCTCAGTTCACTTCTCTAAATAATGGGGGTGACAACTTCCCAGGTCAATTGATGCTCCCAGGACCTAATCTTATGTATTACTGAAGTAATGGTGACAATGATGACAGTAGCAAGTACATAGTGCTGCTTACTATGTGCCAGGCATTTATCAATGTCTGTAGATACACATATACTCAGTTGTTCTTAATCACTCTGCCATACTGCCAGATTTTTTAAAAACCATGGTATAATACTTCCTTGGCCACAATCAGGAGAGAGAGATGCAAAATAATTAGTCTCATGGCAAAGTGATGTGCTTGGAGCATTGTGGTAGATATTATGAGTTTTCTAGCTTATCCCTTTTCTAAATGAGGAATGTTGTCAGATTTCTAGAATATGAGAGCAGCAAGTAAGATAAATATCTACCTGCCCTTCTGAATTGCTCCCCCAGGCATACACATCTCCATTTGATGCCAAAGCAAGTGTGTGTTCAGCTCCAACTGCCACATCTTCAATGACCACTCCAGCCAGGACAGGAATTTGCTGTGGTCGATTGTGATTACGAGCACGCCCCTCTGGCAAACCTATCAATCGATCTGAAAAAAACAGTAAGACAAAATGTTATGGATGGAACACTAGTCCTTCTATATTTTCTAATCAGTCCTTTAACTTTTTGTGGTGGAATAACAATGACATATGTAACTCATTGGGGCAAAAGTTGCTATTCTGACAAGGTATACCAGATTTCGAGTAAATAAAAAGTTTGAAGCTATTTCTTTGCAAAATGTCACAGTCTCCTTATTCACAAAAATAAAGAAAACCAAATCTCAAATCAGTAGCTTATTTCAAACCAAGAGCTTTCTCCAATATGCTCATATTTGAAAGGACTGGCAAATAAATTCACAAAGGCCCTCAAGTTTCTTGTATTCTTAAAAAAAAAAGTCATTCAACTTGTCTTGTTTTCAAACTTCCTTCCAATCTCTCCCGTTACCCTGCCAAACTTCTACAATGTGCTAGTTAGCCCCTGTTGCCAATGTCCTCTAAGACCATTTGGCCTGGTCACCTTCTGCCACCTAACTTCACTTTCACCAATGCACTGAAACTGTACTCTCAAAAAAGCAATGAGTTATCTCCTAACTGCCTACTGCAGTGGCCTTTTCTTAGGCTCCAGCCTATGGGAACACCGCATAACCTTCTGATAACGTGGCCTCAGCTCTTCCTCCCTTGCAGAGACTGTGCTCTACCCTGCTCGCCAACTACCTCTCTTACCACTCCTTTCAAAGCCGACTCTCCCAAATCCTCTTCCTGTGCTTCCCTGCCCTTTACTCACATTCTTCACAGTTCTATTCTCTTCTTTTTTCATTCAATACTCTCTCTCTGGGTTTCTTAGATCCTATTAATAAGGATTTAACTACTACCATTATACAGTTAATGTCTCAAACCTACATCTCTACAACCAATTTTTCCGGAGTTCCAGCTTCAAATTCTCAATGGCCTGCTGGACATTTCCATACATTTATCTAGGGCAGATGGCCCCATTCAACATAACTAAAACGAAGCTCCTTAACCCTTCCCCACAAACCAGCTCATGCCCTCAGTCAGTGGCATCAATGTTCTCCCACAACTAGAAACTTCTGGTATGGTTTACTTCTTCCTCTTCCTTACTCTTGTCTCACACGCTCCTCAGTCACTTCAACTTGCCAAGAAGTTCCACTTAAGAAGGTGAATACGTTGCTAAGAAGTCCCACTGTGAATGGGACTTCTCAAGATTTGAACCATGAATGTTTATGAATTCCTCCAATTCCTAAGATTTGTTGCCCCAGTCTCTAAAAGGGACACAGAGAAGCTCTGGTGGTCAAGGTTGTATTTGTGGCAGCATGTTGGAGGCAGTAAAAAGGAGGTGGGGAGGGACCTTGGCAGGGATTCTTCTAGCAATAATGAAGGCTCTTGCATAAGGGACCTTAATGATAAGGGGAGTTTGTCCTTATAACAAAGTTCATAAAAGCAGGGCAGAAAACTAGCTAGTGAATGATGGTCATAGTGGCTACTTGTCAACCAGAGCAAAAAATAACTTGATTTAGAGCACTTTCTATAACACTGGAAGGCAAATGTTTCTGTAATACATGGGTACACGAAACAAGCAATGTAATCTGCAAAATGCCTTACCTTGACCAAAGGTATAAACATGGCCATCTTTGGTCAAAGCAACAGAAAACTGAGTTCCACAAGCTACCTTTTTTATTCCAATTCCACAAAGGGCATCCACTTTCTGAAAAATAAAAGTGTAAGGCACAAACTTTAAGAAGGAAAAATAAAACACTCTTGAATTTGTCTACTGGTACATATAAAGAACTATCTTCCAATAAAACTACTAATTGACACCTACCTGTTCCACCCAAATCCACACTCCTAAATGTTATTTTCTCCTACTGCTCTGCAAATTAACTGAATTTAGGGGAGGGAGTATGCAGGGGCAGACGAAGTTTGACTAAAATTCCTAGGACCCCATGTGAAGTAGCAGCATTCCTCTGGGCAACAGAGACCAAAGAGAAACCCATGACCTTTTAAAGAACACCACAAAACCATGTAAACCCATGGGCTACTCCCTGTTAGTTTAAGTATTTTAGCTTTCACAGGTGACAATAACTGCATTATATGTTCCCCACAGAGGGCTTTCCTGCTTCCCTGAATCCCTAGCTGAATATCTACTAGTCTAACATTACATCAAGATGTCACAAACAACATATGATGGTTGATCTGAAGCTGAATATAAATTGAAGATATGTAAATCAAATTGTTTATTAAATCTATCAGGAAAACCCACATAAAAGAATTGCATAGGAAGTCTTCTGCATAGCCAAGAAATCTTCCATAATTTGACAAATAACTTTTATTAGGTTATTAAGTATGAAATGTCTGATTTACTTAAGTCCTAAGTTTGACAGCTGGTATCTCTGACATTTCACTTTGACACTTCTTGTTTTATTTTTAATGTGGTGGTACATCCTCAGTCTTGCAAACATGTTGCGGCTTATGATTATCTTTCAAAAAAAATTTTTAGAGCAATTTTTGTGAAATCATGGATAAGTCAAAAATGCATGTTATTTTCGGATATGAGTTCCGCTATGGAACCAATGCAACACAAACAGCTCAAAATATCAACCAGTGCAACACAGACATCTCAAAATACCAATGAAGTGTTTGGGAAGGATGTGGCTAATGAACATACAGTATGTGGATGGTTTGAGAAGTTCCATTCTGGTGATTTTAATTTTGAAAATGAGCTACGTGAGTGGCCTGAGACCAAGATGGATAATGATGAACTGAAAGCTGTAGTGGAAGCAAATCCATCTCAACCTATGTGTGAATTAGCAGCAAGGTTTAACATTACTATTCCAACAATATTGGACAATTTGAAACAAATCAGCAAGGAAGCTGGATAGATGGGTTCTGCATAAATTCAATGAGCATCAGAAGAGAAATTATCTCGAAGCTTGCCTTTCTTTGCTGTCATGACATAAAAGCTAACCATTTCTATACCGTACTGTCACATGTGATGAAAAATGGATTCTTTTTGACAATTGCAAACTTTCGGCACAATGGTTGGATAAAGATGCAGCATGGAAACACAGCCCAAAACTGAATATTCATCAGAAAAAAAAAAAAGCTAATGGTGTCTGTTTGGTGGTCCAGTGCTGGTATTATACACTACAACTTCATGATACCTGGTCAATCCATTATAGTAGATGTCTACTGCAACCAAGTGGATGACATGATGAGGATGTTTGCGATTAAGCAGCTGAGATTGGTCAACAGAGACAGGCCAATCCTCTTGCGAGATAATGCTCAACCACGTGTCACACAAACAACGCTGCTCAAACTATGGAAACTCGCTGTCATTCACCATATTCACCAGACCTTGCACCAACTGACTACCACTTCTTCCAAGGCTTTGGACCACTTCTTACAAGGAAAAATATTCAAGTCTTAAAAAGCTGTGGAAAATGCCTCTTGCAATTTCCTTTGCACTGGCTCTCTAGGCTTCTTCGCTGCTGGCATAAACAAGCTACCATTAAGATGGCAAAACTATGTCAATAGTTTAAGCACATACTATGATTAATCGTACTGTTTCTTGTTTGAGATACAATAAACTACACTTTTGATCTGAAATCAGACATTTCATATTTAATGACCTAATAATTTATTTGTGTATGCCCTTGTATTTCCTTTACATTGTTTTTTAAAAAGAGATGCATACCTGTATAATTCAGTGCTTGCAAGTGCTAATAATAAGCTAAAATAGCACTTGCAAGTGGAGGATTACAAAGGATTGCTCGTGGTTCCCTCCATAAGACACCCTAGAGAGATGTTTCTAACTATTTCTTCTCTGCTGCATTGGAGGTAGTCCCAGTGTTTAGCCCATCTAAGGAGACAAAAGCTTATCCTTGCAGAATTTTTATATCCAGTTTAGTTATTAATAGCTTATTTAAAATCAAGACCTAGGATGCTGAACATTCAAGAATGAGCAACAGAAGCTTCTAAACTTCATTATGAATTACCAAAAATGTTAAAGGTAAATTACTTCCAACTAAAAATAAGTACTGACATAGATGAAAACTATTTATGTTGTCTGAAAACCTAGATTTAAAGGCAATACTGACCTGAGGTGAAGATTTTGCAGTGGAATTTCCTAAGCCTAGTTTTCCATAGTCTCCATCTCCAAAAGCCCACACCATGGAGCCATCTGTTGACACTGCTAATGTGTGGTTTAACCCACAAGCCACCTGAGGAAGTAACAGGGTGTTCAGTAAGACAAATCACAAGACCTAAAACACATACCTCTGTTTCTGGGATCCTTGTTCTCCACTTCAGTGAAAAACTTGGCTATGTTTCTAAAGATTGTTACTGGCTTCAGAGCATACTATAATTGTTAACCAAAATGTGTCAACAAGAAATAATTCCTAATGTCTACAAAGAACTTTTTTCTTCAAGATGAAATTCTTCAAATATCTGTTGCTAACTCAGAATAAAAAAGTATGAAAGATGGGAGGGGAAGTACATATAACTAAAAAATACTCACACTAGAGAATATCTAAGGAATGATATAGAAAAAGACAAGAATACCTTATCTCCTTTTTAAGAGACACTCTCAATGTATACAGGACAGGGATAATTACTGCCTCAAGGCAGTGGCTACCAAAGATGCTATAATTCAGCCATCCAATTCAAGGCTACCAGATAGAGAGACGCCACAAATATCTGCTTGAAGGCTTTATAGCAAGTGGTATTAGTACTTTATGAAGGGGCTTTAAAAAATATTCACATCCTGAAATAAGGGTTTTGTTTGTTTGTTGTATAATCAAACAAGTTGACTTAAAAATGTGAATTTCACATTGGGAAAAAGTGAAAAATTATTAAATAGACCTATCAAAATGTACATGAGGTTAAGTACAATTGGCAATACTGGTCTTCTTGAAAAAAGAGTATCTAACCACACATAGAAGAAATGAGAAACTATGATTAGCTCTAAGATCATATTGACTTATTCCATGCCTGTCCAATCTGATATCCCTCCAGTGCAGTCACTCTCTCTGGTAGCTTTTTGTTAGAGGTGTTTCCAAGACCCAGACGACCATAGTCACCATTCCCAAAGGTAAACAGCTTGCCATCTGAAGTTACCACTGCTGAGTGCTTGAAGCCACAAGACATCTAAAACAGAACCAAGGAGAAAAAAAATTAGGAGGGGATACTAAAAAAAAGATCAATCAGTCATTCTTGGTTATTAATGTAGCAATAAAGTCTTTTACATAAACTTCATTGACAACTCAGGATATTCAAGACCAGAGTATTCCATCTGCCCAAGTGGCTCTCCTCCTCCCCAGGTCTGATCTATCTCAACAGTCTCAGGAAGACCAAGCTAAACAGTATACCTTGGAATTACTGTTGCTACTCTTGAGCTATGTACAGATGACCTAGACTACATGAGATGATGAATGGGGAAAGTCTTTGTAAACTATAAGGTGCTATGCAATTTTATAGTATTATTTTAGATCACTAAATGATTTTCCAGAAAATGCATATGAACTTAGCTTTTATAACAAAAATGATAGGTTAAAAGCAGAATTTTCCATTTATCTGTGTATCAAGAACTATGTGGCAGGAGCTAACCCCACAGTATTTCTTCTGAGGGCCTGCAGCACCCTAGCTTGGGCCAACCAGCTGGCTCAGGAACAAAAAGTCCATTCTAATACCAAAGCTCACTCAAACTTCTGATAAGCTCAACAACAAATCTGAACATTCAAAACTAGTGGATCTCTTATAATCACTGTGTAATATATTTTTACTATCTTTCCTGTTACCTAAATTTACGTTCAAAGGCAAACTTATTCATATCCTGCCTGACCTGCACCACTTCTTCTCCTTGTAAGGCCTCGATCTGCCTGGGCCGTCGCTGCCTGTCGCTGTTCCCGTGGCCAAGTTTACCATAGTCACCGTCTCCCCAGCTAAAGACCTCACCACTTTCAGTCAGGGCCATCGAGTGCCCATCAGAACCACAGGAAGTCACCAGCTGGGTCACCACAAAGCCTGGAACACAGCAGAAATCCAATAGGAGTCACTGGATGTTAAAACTCTCCTCTTTACTTGCAGCTGCTGCTGAATAACCTCAAAATCAAAAAATACCAAAATGGTACTATGGAAATAAGAATAATTTATTTAATTGTAAATCAAATTTGTAGCCATAATGTAGAAAATCTGGGAGCAGTCACATAAATAATGAAGATGACAAGAAAAAGGAAGAGGATGATAGCAACAGTTATAGCTATTTGACTATGTTCTGGCCATTCCTATAAATGCTTTACATGGATTATCTCATTTTCTATTTTCACACAGAACCTATGAAGCAGATACTAATATCCTCATTTTTTTAATCTCAATGTTGTTTATTATAGAAAGATATCATAAATAAACTGAAAATCCAGAAGTAGAATAGGTTATGGTACAAACAATGCAGTATTTTGTATGCATAAAAATGTACTTAAAGAAAAAATATTTATGACATATTAAGGGAAAAACTAGATGAAAAAATACAGCATATAGTTCACCACAAGCACATGTTAATACAAGAATGTATACAGCAACACTATTATTAAGAGACTCAAACTGGAACCTATGCAAATGTTTATCAACAAAAGAATAAATTATGTTATATTCACTCACTGGAATACTACCCAGAAATAAGCATGGGCAAACTACAATAACATCCTCACTGTTTTATTTTGCTTTTTGAATTTTTATTTTTTAGAGACAAGGAATTGTTCTGTTGCCTGGGCTAGAGTGCAGTGGCATGATCATACATCACTGCAACCTTGAACTCCTGGACTCAAGCGATTCTCCCGCATCATCCTCCCAGGAAGCTGGGATTCAAGCACTCACCACCATACCAGGGTAATTTTTTAAATTTTTATTTTTTAGAGAAGAGGTCTCACTACATTGCCTAGGCTGATCTTGAACTCCTGGGTTCAAGTGATCCTCCCACCTCAGCCTCCTGAGTAGCATTATACGTGGCACTATATGTGCAAGCCACTATGCCCAGCCCTAAAATCCTCATTTTACAGTTGGGGAAACTGAGTCAAAAAGAGGTCTAGTAGCTTGTGCAATGTCCCAGAGCTAGGGACTAGTAGAACTGATAAGAACCCTGCCCATGTTCCCATCCTCATTGCTGTGCTCTTCCCACCTAAATATCAAGGAAAAGAACTTAGATCTTGCTTCTCAGGAATTTATTCTGAACTCATAGTTACTTGTCTTCTTTTATTCCACGTTCTCTTTGTAGTCTTCAGAGTCACTAAGAGTACAGTTAAGGAACAAGCCAGGGGCTCGTATAGTGGTTTCGCCATAGGTATTCTTTCTCCAAGTCACACAGAACTCTGACAGAGATGCTCTTTCAAGTCTTTAGCACATTTGCAGATTTCTATATAAACTGATTTTTAATTTTAATGAAACACATGCATGATTGCTATTGCTATTAATATTTTGCCTCAATACAGTTTTGCCATTTTAGAGAATTTGTTTATAATCTTCGGTGGGTCTCAAAAATAATTGTTTACATATCACTTAATTCTAGCATTGCTATGATAAATAACTTGCAAAATAATATAGCTTAAAACATATAAATTAAGGCTGTATACATACTTGAGTGAGAATTTAAATATAAGGGAAAATCTAGTATGATTTTATCTAACAAAGGTTTGAGAAAAATTCCAATGTCAGCAAACCTACAGTTAGGTGGTAGGTTTTGACCAGCTTTTAATTAAGGAGAATTTTACCTTGTAAGGCTGATATAACTGTCAGCACATGAAGGTCATCTGAATTTCCTTGTCCTAATCTGCCATAACTTCCTTCCCCACAAGCCAACACTGTGCCATTGGCTTGGATGACAAATGTACAATTCTGACCACATATGACCTAGTATAAAAACACACCATTTAACACTTTATTTTTTATTAAATAGCTTCAACATGCAAACATTTGAAATGATTCCACATACACTTAGGATACCTTTATCAATTCTTTTATCCTTTAAATAAAGAAAAAGAGTTGATATAACTATGGGATCCGTTAAGCCCTTAATTACTATAAAACTGCTTATTTAACCAAGCAATGCAGGAGACTCACCTGACTTTTTAAAATAGTTTAGAACAACAAAATAGATAAAAGAAAGAAGAAAGGGTAATGGGGAAACATTAAAGACTGGGCCAGAAAGAAGCAGAAACTGGAGGGAACATATACAAGACAGAGTTGTGCATTCTGGGACTACCAGAGGAAGGGAAGAACAAGAGAGAAAGCAGTGGCCTCAAGAAGGCTTTGAAAATATAAAGCACTATGATTATTAGAAGAGAGGAGTGGTTTCAATGAAATCTGGCTAAAGATCCTAGGAAGTTTATGGCCCCAAAGAAAGAATCACTAATTATGAATATCTAAACTTCTATAAATACATACCAGGCAGGCCTAATGCATCATGATGTTAACTCATTACATTTGGAAGCAAGAAAAATTTAGAAACTTGTTAACAAAACTTAAGTCTGATAAAAATCTTAGCAAGTTTTTATTTGGAAGCTCTACATCACAACTTTCTTTAATGGTTCCTCACAACAGATTACAAAATGGACAAGCTTTATCCCATAATAAGTTACTGACAGCAAAGGAATTGGAACTGATAGTTCCCAAGTTTTTCCAAGTTTTTTTTTTTTTTGAGACAGAGTCTCACTCTGTTGCCCAGGCTAGAGTGCCGTGGTGTCAGCCTAACTCACAGCAACCTCAAACTTCTGGGCTCAAGCGATCCTCCTGCCTCAGTCTCCTGAGCTGGGACTACAGGCATGCGCCACCATGCCGGGCTAATTTTTTCTATATATTTTTAGTTGGCCAACTCATTTCTTTCTATTTTTAGTAGAGATGGGGTCTCGCTCTTGCTCAGGCTGGTCTCAAACTCTTGAGCTCAAACAATCCTCCCACCTTAGCCTCCCAGAATGCTAGATTTATAGGCATGAGCCACCACGCGTGCCTAATTCCCAAGTTTCTTCTCCATTTTTTACCCTATTAGTTACCTGTTGGGCCTGTGAGAATGAGGGAGCTGCTGCAGGTACCATCACATTTCTTCCAGCTTCTGCCAGCTGTCCATGCCTGCCAGCACCCCACAAGTAGACATCACATTTGCCTCCCAGGTGCCAGTCCTAGGAAACCACAATCATCATAAAATTAGATATCCATTCATTTAAACAAGCACACACTGAGTAACAAGTGCATGCCAACCTCTACACCAGGGCACAAACACACAAGCATTTAGAATCAAAACATTTACTGAGAACCACCATATGTTAATAGTTATCTTCTTCTTTACTGACCTCAGGTCTCGAAGTTGCCCAAGACATAATTTGTTCATCCATGCCATTAATCCACTTACTGTTATCCTGCAAGACAAGGGGGTACATTAGGATCAATCCTGCTTAGTCAGGACTTATCTGTTCTTAACAAAAAAGTCTTCTAACAACTAAGTTTTCTTTCCAAAAAAGAACATGATAATATTATGAGAAATTATTTGAGAGCAGTTTTATAATTATATGGAAGCTTGATTTTATACATTGTCAATATTTCTTTTTATTATAAACACTTTTACTATCACTATCACTACAGCGTTCGTGATTCAAAGTTAACCATCAGTTTTCTAAACACCCACAGGTACAAGGTCACATGCAAGAGCCACTGCCCCCACAAACTCCTGTGTCATGTCACTGTGGGCAAATCACTTTCTAGGCTTCAGTTTCCTCATCTATGAAATGAGAGAGCTGGGCCAAATGGGCTCAGAAGGACATTTCCTGATTAAAATATTCTCTATAGTCATGTGCTAAATAATGATGTTTCAGTCAACAGACCACATGTATGACAGTGATCCCGTAAGATTGTAAAACCATATTTTTAGCGAATCTGTTCTATGTGTAGAAACACAAATATTTACCATTGTGTGACAACTGACTATTCAATAAAGTAATGTGCCATATCGTTTAGGTGTGTAGTAGGCTGTATCATCCAGGTTTGTGAAAGTATGCTCTATGATATTTGCACAATGTCAAAATTGCCTAACGACATATTTCTCAGAACATATCCCCATCAGTAAGCAACACGTGACTACATTTAGATAATTTACCTTAATTGATTTGTCTGTTCCATATTGTATTTATATTTCTATATTTGTATAAGTAAGTTTTAAGTATAAAAAGGGATTATCAGATCAAGTGCTAGCCTGCACTATCTACTAAGGTGTTGTATCTACATCACAGTTTCTACAACTAGACACTAAAATATAATCAGAAAGAAATCACAATTGGAATGCTCTTCCACATTCTTACTTGATGCTGATTAAAGACATGACTGAAGTGCCAAATAAGTTAGAATCTTAATGTGGCATAAATCTCACAAGATGACCAGGAAAAGATGCTAACATATATATACAAATAAGGCACTAACAAGGTACCTAGTGACAAAAGAAAATGGGAAAATATGGGACTGTCACTGAGAATAGGCAGGTTTGTTTACAAGAGCTCCACAGTTCTCATATTATCAATCTCTGTCACCATAGAGGCCTGCCATCAGATTGAAAGTGACTATCTGAAGGAAAAATATTCTCAGTTTATCTAAGGGTATGTTTCTAGTCATTCAAGCTAGCAAATGCATATTAAAGGTCTGCTATATGCCAAACACCCATGATACAATGCCAGCTGTAAATAACAGCATCTCATATTACATTTACCATTAGGAATACAAGTTCATCCTCTGGAACAGGCTCTAGATCTGGAACAGTAAAAGATTCTGGAAACTGTGCTCCATTGGTCAGGGCTTCAGCAGCTTTTATGGTAGTTGAGAAACATTCTAACCAGGCCCACTCATTTGGATTCCAGGATGCAGGGTCAGGGAGACAGTTCTGGTGGTGTGGTGGCACTGGAGGGTTACATAATAGCTGATCCAGATGAAGTCCCACAGCAAGGGAGGCCAGACATTGCATATAGGGGCTGTGAACAAGCTGGTCACCACAAACTACATGAGGCTAAAAGAAAATGCAAGAATGTTATGTTGAAGAGTCTCTGTCAAATATTCTAAATTAATCTACTGCATTCTGAAAGCCTGTCATCATATTTTTTTAAGTTTACTGTGTTTTAAAAGCTTTTTGCTTTGAAATAATTTTAAATTTATAGAGCATTACAGAGATAGTACAGAGAATGCTTATATACCCTTCACCTAACTTTCTCTAACACTGACATCTTACACAATACTGGCATATGTATCAAAACTAAGAAAGTTACATGGGTACAATACTAACTAAACCACAGAACTTTATTTGGTATTCCTCAGTTTTCTCCCTAATATCCCTCTTTCTGCTCCGGGATCTAATCCAAGATATCACATTGCATTTAGTATATTTTCCTTACAGTTTTTCTTGATTGGGAAAAAAAAGCAGATAACTACTAAACCATGGAAATCTGCTCTCTCTCACATTTCCTCCTTTACCAAGGGAACCCTGATAGCCATGCAAGGAAAATCCTTCCTTTTCCCTGCCATTCGTTAGAGGCAGTAAAGCAACTCTGTGAGAGACTGAGTGATTCAGAAAAGAATACCTGGCAAATACATCAGTGAAATTAACTGGGTATGGTAACAGTTGATTATATTGATGTAGTTTGGCAAAGAAAAAAGAAGAAAAAGAAGAAGAAAAATCCCAAGAGCTCTGCCTAGGGGCAGCACACTGTGACTGCTGAGGGCTGGAAGACAGGCTTTTAGGATCACTGCCTGGACAAGTCCAAATTCTACAATTCCTCATTCCAGTATTTAATTACCCTACTCAGTTCAATGTAGCTCTTCCACTAAACTTTCCATAAAGATTGACCTGGTAAGTGAAGAGGATGTTCACTCTGGTACTCACATCCATCCCTACTCCCCAACTTTGGGATGGCAAAACCACACAAAAATAGACATATGGGTCAGAAAGGGGAAGATGATACTCTGAGGCACAGGTATTTTAAGAAGTTTTGGAGTGAATAATCTGAAAAAGAATGATACAAATTTTGGGGTTTTAAAAAAATTTTACTCTGGTGGAAATAAAGTAAGAATGGGTTCAGGATTATTGAACAATTGCCTCAGGCATGACATCTTCATTTGATTCTGTCCAAATAGCACCACTTATTTTCCTCAAACTTCATGCTCTTAAGGTATAAATTCAAAGCTCCAAAGCACCAGGCATCTGTGAATCTCCAGGAGTAAGTATAAAGATTACCTTTTCATAGGCATACTGTTCCTGAAGCATCATGGGCAACCGCTCCAGAAATGCTCTCATGCAGGGAGCCATGTTTAATCCCAGAACACCCTGTTGTTTCAGTGCTGTCCTACAGGTTGCTAAAACGTGATTGGCAGCAGCCCATTCTGCTGTACAATTCACGACCAAAACATCCTGGTTGAAAATAAATTATGCCACATGATAAATTTGTTTAAATAAAAGATAATGCTATCACCATTCAATTTGAGAAACTCCTCCCGGTAATTGCATTAAATACTTTTGCCTTTTGAACATTTTATATCCAAAAGGGCTACACTTTTAATGCTTATGGAACTTTAAAGCATCCTAAATTTCGTCTAAGTAAACATGAATAAATAAGAAAGAATCACAAAACTTGTGAGAATCCTTGGATTAGCAGGTTCTTTTTAAAACAATGTCAATTATGAGCTATTTCACAGGACTTTTAACAGGACAAGGTATCTAGTATATTTCAAAACTCTAATATGACCCCAGGGACACTAGAGGGACATAGCTGCAAAAGAGGCAGCACAGCTTTAACTCTGGATCTATGGTTTATTCCACACAAGCTACTTTTGCCCAGGGTCTGATTCTATATTTTACCTAAAGTAGGACTACTCATGCAGGTCTATAGCTTATTTTAACATCATTTAACCACATAAAAAGTAAATCAAAGCAGTACATTGGCTCTAATCTTTAAGGGTATGAAAAATAATACTGTAGGAGATAATATCATATCTTAGAATTACTTCAGAGCAGGGCAGTTAGTATTTTTACGAGACCCTTTTTTTTTTTTTTTTTTAAGAGACAGGGTCTCATTTTGTCACCAGGGCTGTAATGCAGTGGTGTGATTATAACTCACTGCAGCCTTGAACTTCTGGGCTCCAGCAATCCTCCTGCCTTAGCCTCCCAAGTAGCTGTGGGACTACAGGCACATTCCATCACGCCTGGCTAACTTTTTCATTTTTTGTAGAGACAAAAATAATCTAAAGTGCTAAAATTATAGGCATGAGCACCATGTCCAGCCTAGAATATTCAATTTGAAAGCCAAGATAAATTGTGCATACTTAAGTTAAATGTCTTTGCAATAGTTCTTTTCAGGGAAAATTCCTTTGAGATAGTTTAGTGCTATGTCAAAAATCATGTCAGAAAGTCAAAATCCACTTTATAACTTCCAGTGGAAATGGAAATGAAATTGCTCAATAATTAAGCACTTTCACCAAAGTAAGAGGTGTAGTAAAAAAAGAAAAAAAGTACTAGACTGTAAATCAGGAGACCTGGGTTCTAGTTCTCCTTCTGTCACTAAATAGTTGCACACTATCTTAGACAAGTAATAATACCCTGGATATCATGCTTCTCTTCCATAAAGTAAGGTGCTTTCTATGATTTCTAAAATTCTTCACAGGCTTATAATTTATGATTCAATATAACTACAATATTACCTTTGATCTATTTGAGCAAGCAGCTACTCCAACTTCTGGAATCCACACTGTGGTCTGAATAGCTCCAGAACCTATCACAACAGTTTGCAAGACAGAGCCATCCTAAAATGAGATATGTTTATCAATGATCATTGCTTAACCTTAGGCATCACTGACTTTAAATTTATACTACATAATCACAAAAACATATTCTAAAATCTACACTTTAGCTAAATTCAGCAATGTCCAATTGTGTACTTACTACCCAATTTTCTAGGTCTAGATGACTTTAAAAACACTTATCATCAGTAAGAAAAATTAAAGGGCA
Source organism: Lepilemur ruficaudatus (assembly GCA_963574885.1). NCBI lineage: Eukaryota > Metazoa > Chordata > Mammalia > Primates > Lepilemuridae > Lepilemur > Lepilemur ruficaudatus. The sequence continues at coordinate 79,495 of CAUYRT010005398.1, forward strand.
GAAGATTCTGAAGGGAGCTTCTTCAGTATTCAAGATATGATTACATGAAATATTTCTAGGATTGGTTAATTTTTTTATCATATGTATTTAAATTAGTGTAAAAATATTCCTTAACATAAAAATAAAATCTGTGCTCTTACCCTTAAAGACCAAATGTTCATGAGTCCACCTAGCCCACCAGACACCAGGGCCAACCCATCAGAACTAAAGGCAACAGTCCGAACAGGAGTGATATGTCCCCGCAGCTGATAGACACACTTGGCTCCTGTTGATTTCCTATATCCATCCTGCAATTCATTATTTTTAATATATATTGAAATTAAAACAATTTATAATTCATTCTTGGAAATTTTATAATTCAGTATAAAATTGGGGGAGAGGGGAAGGAAGACTTCTCTTCTAATTAGCCTGACTGAATAAATGATAAAATATCATTCTGGCTCTCCTTTCCTAAAGCTGAGTTTCATCTTTTTTGATACATTTCTAAACCTGTTTCTACTCTTCAAACTAGCAGAAATGACTATATTTCGAAGTTCCAATTAACCCTCAGAGACAGGAAAATTCTGACTTCTACTTTTTAACCAGTGTTTTAATTTTTAAATTTTAGCTTTATGTATTAAATAATTTTCATTTTTATCCCCTAACATTTGCAAATTATACATGTTGACTATATGAATAGTCCTCTTTTTGTTGGCTGATGGTTCTGTCACTTGTTGTCTACTCTACACATTTGCTCTGCAGGCTTTAGAAGTGGGATAGGCAAGGCCTGTCCATAATAGGGCTGTTGTCTATCATAAAGAGCAAACCAGATTTATCTGTAGTGCTCCCAGCTTCACTTTTGTGATAGTCTCCCATTAGTGAGCTGGCTACCCCTTCCCTCCCTCTTCATCTCTTTCTCCCTGCCCTTAAGCTCCTTCCTCCTTTCAGTTATGACACCTTAAAACCAAACATACTCATTCACCCAAGGATAATGTAAAGTGTATTTCTTCCAAGGGTATCATGAACAAAAAGGGAGAGCAACAGAGTTTGCAAACTGGTAGGTCAGCGATGTGATTTGATTAGCCACTCAGTGTTTTAAGAAATTTTAAGTTCAGGTGCCAGTGTTTAATATTGAGAGATTTTACTTAAAACACTAGACTTTTGGCTTCTATAAAAAAATTAGACAATCTAATAATAATAGGCTCTCAATTCTGGAAGTTGATAATCAACTCTGCAGCAGCTGTTGGCCTCTGTATGAAGCACATGTGCTTCTTGGTTTTTTCTGGTTTTTTTACCCTTTCCATACATTACGACTCCCAGATTCAAAGATTTACGTTAGTTGCCTAGAAGGGTCTGTAAGTATCTAAATTTGTAATTTCTCTTTAAGATAAAGGAATCATTCTTCATAGGCAAATTTTGGCAGAAGTAGGAGATACTCTCAATGGTAGTGCTCCCATGGTGTTCCTATTTCACTATACCAATGACTTAATTTAGGACTGGTCTATCTGTAGTGTCAATTATATCCACTACCATTATAATGATCACCGCTTAATATGTATTGAATATCTCACCATAGCAATTATGGTGTCTCTAACTTACGAAAAAACTAAGCTAATTCAGAGACCACACAAAGTACAGCTATGACATTTACATTTCCCTACTGGATCTTGCCCTTTGGGATATGATAAGGAGTATCTTAGTATAATAATTAACGGAGAATTACTTCGATGACATATTCTACCTATGGTTTCAGATGAGATCTTCAAAAACACCAGAATGTTACCTGGCAATTTGATTCCTGGTCCCACCATCCTTCTGAACTAGTCATACTGGTCTGTGTGGTATCTTGTGGAATGCGCCAAACACATACTAAGCCACTCTGACAGCCACTTAAAAAATTATCACATAAAACCAAAACACATTAATACACAGATGTAAAAATATGTTAAAATAGAGTCACTTAAGGCTTGATAGAACTACTACAATATTATTTTTAAAATTTATTTGTAGTAGATATGCTATAATCTTTTATAAGAAATACAACTGGGGCCAATATTCTAACAACATCATATCTAGATAAGGAGACTACATACTAAGTTTCACGCTAGACAACTGTTCTTTATTTCTCTGGGGTGATCTTATGTTATTACATATTATAAGAATAATGACTGGCAATGAACTGTTTAAAACTACTGAGAAGCCACATTGATGCAAACAGTCTATACCAATATAAAAATTTAGACACACACACACAAATTCACAACGTACGTAGCCATCAATAACTGCAACTTGGATCCTTTCCCTGGAAGGCTGCACCAAGCGATACCATTTACAATGGATGGATGGCAGAGTGACTGCAGACAGCACCAGCATCCTGAAACAGGCCCCCAGAGTTTCACATTTTCTTCTTTGGCACATGTCATAAGAATATGACCTGTTGGGTCCCACTTCATACTAACAAGAGTATCCTTAAAATAGTAGGAGGGAAAAAAAAATCAGAATAATGCTTCCCTCACATATAAGTACTTCAAAATCAATAATTTATAAATACTTCCATAACTCAATTGTTTTGAAATTAATATTTCATGTGCATCATAGATACCACCACATTATTCCCAATCACTAGACCAACTCACCCTTTAATGTAGTCTGCATTATATATATTTGCTATAGTCAAAGTTCAATAAATGTTAGTTGAATGAGTGAATGATGAAAATCTGACTCAAAAGGAATACATGTTATCTCTCATTAGCATTTGCCTTTTTTTTTTTTTTTTGGAGAGTCTTGCTATGTTGCCTTACCCAGGCTAGTCTCAAATTCCTGGGCTCAAGTGATTCTCCTGCCTCAGCCTCCTCAGTAGCTTGGACTACAGGTATGTACCACCATACTTGACTAGCATTTGCATTTATTGAGAGTTATTTTTATTGACTGGTAATCATTACAGTATTAAAAACAAGAAACTTAAAAGAAGAAACTTAAAAGAAAAAAAAGCACCCCACAGACCAAAATAGCAAACACTTATAGTGAGAATCTGGGACACACTTTATGTTTATATGGTTGTGATCATTATGTTCTTCTGATTTTTCTTTGACCCTCTTCTATACCTTCCAACTCCTGCTTTCATGCATTTATGTTACTTGCCTACATGGCTCTGTAAACATCTGAATTGGCAACCTCTATTAAGGTAAAGGATAATTCTTCATGGGTGGAATTTCTAACATTAGTAAGAGGCACTCTAAACAGGGGGTGTTCCCAGGGTGCTCACATTTCACTGTTTTGATTTTGCTCCTTTTGTGACTTATTTCTTTTTACATAGACTTTTCCATATATAGACACAGTTCAAAGACCTTGTGTAACCACAGAATGAAAATTAAATCATAAGTGACTGACATAAAAAAAATTTTAAAGAAACTAGTATCAAGCCATACCACAGTAAAAAAAAAAAAAAAGAGAAAGAAAAGCAAAAGTAATCATCTGATAAAGATGCTTTTACCTTATGTGCATCAATTAGAACAATGCCTCCTTTCTCGAGTGGTTCCTTTGTTCCCAGTAACAATTTTCCATCAAAATATCCCACTGCAAATGGTCTGTCTTCACTGAACCAAGCAATACAAGTAATAGACACTAACATGATAAAAACAAAAGAGAAAGAAAGGAAAAAGGAATAAGAAATATTTATTTGTCATTGTCTGACCTAAAAGACAGACTTTAAATAACCACATAATACTATAACCATTGCAAGTAAGTTTCTAAACACTCTTTAATTCATTTAGACAAAATATAGGCTTACAGCAGGGATCCCATGTAATCCACTTTAAAAGTGTCATTTATAAGTGACAAAGACTACCTCATTTATAATCTTTGATTCTTTTTCAGGTGGTTGTTGAAAAAGAGAGACAAAAATTGAATTCTCTTGCTGATTTTTAAGTCACTGTACCAGGTTCTTTCCTTCTGGACCAGAATTTACCATGAAACAGAGAAGTAAAATAATCCAAGTCATAGAAAGAAAATTACTCCTTCTGCTGCTTATTTAATATTCCCTACTCAGTGTGTTTCTACAATATATTCTATCAAAATGTTCTATTCTAACAATCTACATTATTCCTATTTGCTTCTTTAAATATTAATATATACAACACTGCAAGGCTGTAAAAGAAATAAAAATAGTATTTATCTGTGAGAGCAGAATGAGACGTGTGGGAACTGAGTGGATAGGAGAAAGAGTTTGCACTGTACACCTTTTAAAACTCTTAAATTTTTGAACTGTATGAAGATATTACCTATTTTTTAAAAACTAAATTTAAAAAAAAACCTCTCATCTATTCTGTTAATAGAATGCCATATAAGTAGGCACTATGACCTTTGAATTACCCCATTCCTCCAAACAACCAACAAAAACTACTGTGTAAGATGCATACGAATTCAAAGGTACATAGTGAGAAAATAAATGAAATCGTATTTCCTACTACCTTCTTGTTAGACTAGGAATTCTCCTCTTTCCTCTTCCCTCATTTCCTCTATTTTACTCATCTGTTAACAATTTCATCTCTACCAATGATTATTACCTTTTTTTCTCTTGGACAGGCCATACTTTCAGGGGAGACCTGAAGTTTTCTATAAATGTTAAGTCATTTACACAAAGGATGAATGACTAACATGTTATAATACTATTAAATATCATTCTGGCAGAGATGAATGGTGGAGGTTGGGAAGAGAAATATCTTTCAATTCAATAACTAATTAAAATGAAATACCAACTGGTAAGTTTAAAAAACAAAGTCAAAGGTAATATTTACTCAGCATTTTAAAAGCAGGTACTAGAAAACTAGTCTATTCAGAGGGGAAACCTCAACTAGACACAAGTGCAATCATTTACCATCCTTTCTATAGCAATGCTCCAATTCTCGACGGTGCATGGTAGACACATCAACAACTTCAATTAGTCCTAGAGATCCATCCATCCGTCCTACCAACAATAATTCTGGAGACTCTCCTGACCAGGCTGCAGCTGGACCCTCTTCTGGCCAAGCCAGGGCAGATACCCAATGAGGCTGAATATCTACTAATCCTTTTCCTCCTAAGAAGAGAGAAAATGTTAAGTAGTTTTTACATAATTCTTAGGGAAAAAAAAAGAACAAAACAATACTACTTAATTCTAATATATAACAACCTACTGTTATGAAAGGAATAAGTCTGTGAAGGCTGGATCCTTCAGTTATATACTACATGATTATTAAATTAATAGGCTTTTCTATAAATATCAATAGGACAAAATTGGTAGTTTTATAGAAGAGAGAGTGAAGGAAAATATTCAGTGTACAAATGTCAAACACTTGAATCTTTTCCTAATAATTACTGAAAACCAAATTAACATAAAAAATTTACCTATAGTCCAAGACTATGGCTATTCCTCAAATGTGAAACAGAACAACTATTCCTCAAATATGTAAAAACAAACAAAAATACTAGTAAGCCTAAAATTACAATAATGATTTTTACTTTCCAGAGGAGTAATAACAATTGAAAAAAATTTGCACCTATGAAACAAACATAATTAGTAGAAATACTTAAAGCAATTCAAAAGAATACATAGTGTAAAAATCAGTGACTACTATGTCTCCTCAAACCCTACTCTGAATACTTAGTGGCACATGAAGAGAATTTTTAGTTTACAGCTAAGTTAGTTTAAACTCCTAGAAAGAAAAGTCAGGAAATGACCATTTCCTCTCTAATTAAAACAACTTTACACAGATTTTCACAGTTGTTAAACAGCTTGTAAGTTTCCAGGTAAAGGGAAGCCAGTGTTTAGACCCAGAAGACTAAGAGAAGGCTTAAAAAGTGCCTTCAGTATTTACTAGTATTTATGTGGCTCTTACCATTGACTTGCCAGATATTCACCATCTTTTCCAAAGCCCCAGCTAGATATTTGCCACTGATACTCCAGGAAACAGGTGAGAAACTTGGATCACTGGGTGACCCCAGGCTTTCCTCAGCATCCCCTTCCCTAGAATGCAACAGATATATATGGAATTCTAATCCCCATCACCCAAAAGTAAACTAAACCCTAAATCTTAAAATAAAAGTTTCAAATACACTGGAGTACATAATAGCTGATTCTCATGTTTCAAAGCTTGGCTAGCAGTATTTGATAATTATACATTGCTAGTGTTTGTCATCGTTATGAAAAATGCAGAATTATAAACGAGTGTTGCTTAGACTATTCCTCACTTAATGCAGTACATAATTTGTCAACAAAGACATTCAGATTTTGTATGGGTTTACACATGGTTATTATTCAGAGCACATTGATTCTTATTTGCCTAATCTCTAGGGAAGTCCTCAGAAAAGTCCTACAGCTGGCTATAAAATTATAAAGAATATTACATTCTGATACAGAAGTAATATAATTACTCTAATTCCTAAGCAATCCTTGAAGACTGATGACAAATTAGCTTACAGTTTACATATAACTGAACATTTACTAGTAGGCCTTGATTTAATTCTAAGTCCAGATATAGTTTACAATTATGTTTTCTGAATTACTGTCCTGGAAAGTTAAAATACACATTGGAGATAAAGTAATACTAATGTAAGAAAAAGTTTTTTTCTTAATTTTAGTGACAATTTGATTACATTAACACAACCAAGATGAGACATGTTTAGGATTCTCTTATTTTAAATGTTATACAGTGATATTAGCACTCACAGTCTGTTGAACACACAGGTCTGTTGCAGTGAATATTGCTTCTTAGTAACATTCCACACCCGGATGGTGCCATCATTGCCACTTGTAGCCAAGAGACCTTTTTTATTACACCAAACACATGTCATTACCTAGAAAAGTTGAAACAGGTAAGTCCACCAACATTTCAGTTTTGATTCAAATGATTTTATCATTTGAAAAATTTCTACTAAATTAAAAAAACTACCACAAAACTGCAAAAGGAAGTATCTATTCTACAATGCAATATGCATGGTCTTATTCTTTTCTAAATGGCTTGAACACATACACCTATTTGAAATATACCTTTAAAATACTATGCTCAAACTCATTTGAATTTTCTGAGACCTATTAGAAACTTGACTAAATATGTTTATTTAATTCAATAAACTATAAATACTTTAACATATTTATGTTCTATAAAATAACCCAGACTAAGAAGAATTTTTAAAATTGTTTAAATAATACAATTTGGTCTTCATTTCCTAAGTGCCCTAGTCATTGTTCAGGGGCCAGTAGGCTAGATTAAAATAGTGAGGCCAATTTCTTTTTCTCTTGCATATATACAGTTGTCTCTCAGCGTCTGCAGGAAATTGGTTCCAGGTTCCCTCAACATACATCAAAATCTGCAGATGACCAAGTCCCTTATACAAAATAGTGTAGTATTTGCATATAACCTACACGTATCCTCCCACATACTTTAAATCACCTATAGATTACTTATAATACCTAATACAATGTAAATAGTTTTTATACTATATTTTTATTTGTATTTTTAATTGTTGTGTTGTTATTTTAAAATTTTTTTCCCAAATATTTTTGACCTGAGGTTGCTTGAATCCACAGATGCGGAACCCACAGAGAGAGAGAGGGCCAAATGCATAAACCTTCGTCTTCTGTGAAGCTATTCCTTTGGTTTTCTTCTCATCCCCATCCGATTCTCCCATTTGTAACTATTATACCAACTCGAGAAATACAGTTGGTAACTACAGGAAAAATCTTCGTAATTGTGTATGTACGCACGTGTGCATGTGTGTGTATGAGAGAGAGAGGGAACGAGAAAGAGAGGAAGTGCACACATGAGTGAGCACTATACTTTGAGCTTTTTGAGAAGAGCAGAGACAATTTCACCTTACATAGGTGATTAATACATTTTACACTCAAAATACATACTCTGTTCTGATGAGCCTCCAACTTGATAAAGGAGCATTTTCTGAGATCTCCTCCCATATCGGCAAGTGTTTGTAGAGTTGTTTGGTTGTCCCGGTCGTGTGCAGCAAGAGTGCGCACAAGCTGTTGAGCAGCCCATTGTCTATGCTGTGAGGACAGCCTGGAGGAGAGGCAGCAGGCTGCCAGGGCATTAGCCAGCTCCAGAGGGCCTACAGCAGAAGGATCATAGGAAGGATGGGCATACAATTGGGCAGTTAAACCTGCTTAAACAAAACAATGAAATGATGCCCAGGTGAGAGTTGGTAATAGTGAACAAACAAAAATGGGTTAACCCATATCTTTTAAGAATTAGCACTTTTTCAAGCAATCATTTTACTAAGATATGCATATAAGGTATAAAGCATTTATCTCACATTAAATTCTATAATAAATTTGATTCACTGGAAATGTACATTTTATTATACATCAACCTATAGTCTTTGCTCTAAGGCCACAGTAGACTTGGAATAATTTTATTGCCAGGGTAGAGGCTGCATGCCCTTGAAAAGTAGTTTTTATTGCTCAAATATGATCTTAACAGCCAGTAGTCAAGGAACTGGGCTGATGGATACTAAAGCTTATCTCTCTTGGCCAAATGATCCTGATGAAAGAAGGGTAGACAGTAGCGATTAAGCAGTCCCTTCAAAGTGTTTTCATCTTAAGACAAAGAAAAAAATAACACTATTTTTATCTAAATTTTATTACAGAAACCTACCAGGATTATTATCTATGGTGACTCAAAGCATAATCTATAACTAATTGGTATATTTTCTAATATTTGTTTCCATACAGTGAAAAGGTATCCATGCACTTGTTTTATGTAAACTTAAGACGCTTACATGTTATGTAATTTATCACATACAACAATACAAAAACACATTTTTTTTAATAAAAAATCTTGCTGTTATCTTTTCTCTGATCTTCCCAATTTCCCATAGCCCCCCTCATTCCCACTTACAAACAGATGACTACTGTCATTAGTTTCTTGAATACCTTCCAGTGGCTTTTCATGTATAAACTGGTAAATATAATCGGGATTCTTATCCCCTTTTTAATACTATGCACACTGTTTTGTACCTTGCTTTTTTTTCCATCACAGTATATTTTAGAGGTCTTTCCATATCAACAAAAAATTGCTCACTCTTTTTTAAAGCTACAAGATATCCCATTATATGGCTATACCATAACTTAACCAGTTCTCTATTGATGGATATTTTGGTAGTTTTCAGTCTTTTGCTATTTCAAATAATACTGCTATGAACAACCTCATACGTGGCATTTTACATAGTACGTCTATAGGAAAAATTCCCGGAAGTGGAATTACTAGGTCAGAATGCATATGCCTTTGTAATTTTCACAGATACTGTCAAATTGCCCTCCACAGAGCTTGACAAAAACACATTTTTTAAAAACATGAATCAAACTGATTAGAAGACTGCCTATTTAAATAGTATGAAACCTACCTTTCTTTTCAACTTCTGTCTTATCATAGTTAGGTCTCAGTTTGGCCCCTTTGTCTGCTAGTAATGCCACAAGGGCCTGAGTTACAACAAAGTTTGGGGAGGTTACAAGTTTATTCTCTTCTGCAATTCCTCGGAGAAAGCTGGGTAAAAACTTTCGCTGAATTGGATCATCAACCGTGGTTAGATTTACACCTGTTGCAGCAGAAATCAAGTTCTGAAGAGGCAAATGGAAGAAACAAGTTTAATTTTTATATGTAATTTTGGAACAAAAATATTTCATTTCAAAAAGCTCTTCGGGGATCAGTGGGAAATAAACAATGCAACAGGAAAAGCACTGAAACCACCTTACCTGTGTACACAACTGCACCAGCAGTTTTGCAGCACTAGGAGTATTTGATGCCAGACATCCCACTGCTGTGCTCAGATAGGCCAGGCAAGAAATGGGCTTGTTTGCCTTGCTGTGCCCACTTCGTGAGCGTTCTGAGGTGCTTGCCATTGCAGAAGGGCTGGTGGAGAGGCCAGCTCTCCCTGCTGCAGCCAAACACATTAGTCGAACCAGCGTTCGGATATCTGTTAGCCCCAGAGACTCAAGACCAGCAGCCAGGCTACAACTGGAACCACTGCCAGTAAAGGAAAACACTTCAGATAGATAAAGAAAACAGATTTCTTAAGGGACCATTTGGAGGCCCACGTCCATAGCATCAACAGCGATAATAAAATATAAAATGTACTGTCACTAGTCATACATGTCCTAAGAGATACCAAAAACATTATTAAATGTTTTTGGTATTATTAAACGTGAGCTGAAAACTGTTATCCAAACGTTCTCTCATTTTAATAAATATTGGCGTACACTTGAGGTATAACTGAATTACCAAAGTAAAACATACAGGAAATGTTAATAAAGCATGAATTTTCAGGAGCTGAACTAACCCATGTAACCACTCTCCAGACCAAGAAACAACATTACCAGCACCTCAAAAGCCAGCTCTGGGCTTTTCTCAATCACTGTCTTCAAAAGTAATCACTGGGCCGGGCGCGGTGGCTCACGCCTGTAATCCTAGCACTCTGGGAGGCCGAGGCGGGCGATTGCTCAAAGTCAGGAGTTCGAAACCAGCCTGAGCAAGAGCGAGAACCCGTCTCCACTAATAATAGAAACAAATTAATTGGCCAACTAAATATATATAGAAAAAAAATTAGCCGGGCATGGTGGCGCACGCCTGTAGTTCCAGCTACTCGGGAGGCTGAGGCAGAAGGATTGCTTGAGCCTAGGAGTCTGAGGTTGCTGTGAGCCGGGCAACAGAGCAAGACTCTGTCTCAAAAAAAAAAAAAAAAAAAAAACATTTGAAGCAGCAGAATGAAGGTTATA